>CAKAKR010061247.1:7858-21672 GCA_916700685.1 Adelosebastes latens | reverse complement strand
TTGCAGTGTATGTGAATGTCATCAGCTGACAGGAAGTACACATGGACCCAAGCTGTTGCCTAGCAACGCAATTCTGTTGCAATTCTGTTGCAATTCCGTTGCAATTCCGTCAAAATGCGCTAAAACAGAGCGTTTCAGACAGAGGGTGAATACAGGCATATTCAGGCCAACAGTATGAGGAAAATAAAGTTTTTTTTTTAACATTACAGCATGTAAACATGTTCTAGTAGAAACACAAAATACAAGTATGAACCTGAAAATGAGCACGATATGGGACCTTTAAATCACAGAAATAAACCACTGCAGATCTCTGCGATACAGGCTACAAAATATCGTTAAAGGTGTATTTTTAATGAAGTTTCATCCTCAATAGCTCAGCATATTTTTCCAAAATGGATCTCTGGGTGAAAAGCAGCTGAACTGTGAAAACTGAATTGTAAAAATGTAATGCTTTGTCAATAAGCATTGTTATTTGACCTTTGAGCTGGCTGCTGTTAACACAGCAGGGCAATTCATAAATAATAAAATCCTAATTGGGGTTATTAATTTGATTATGAATTGGAGGCACAAACAATTCAAAACTCAACATTATTTTCATTTCTAGATGCTATTGATCTAATTGGAGATTTGAGCTTAATCTTTTATTTCTATTTTAAATCATCCATTTGCCTCTAAAGTTTACATTTACATCTAGGGCTGAAACTAACGATTATTTTCTCGATTAATTGATTCGTTTTTTGGTCTATAAAATGTCAGAAAACAGTGAAAAGTGTCTTTCAGTGTTTCCCAAAGCCCAAGATGACGTCTTCAAATGTCTTGTTTTGTACACAACTCAAAGATATTCAGTTTACTGTCATAGAGGAGTAGAGAAACCAGAAAATATTCACATTTAAAGGGACTGTTTGTAACCTTTTACAGGTATAAATCTACCGGGTCGGGATCCCATGCGCGCTCGCATATGCGCGCGTGGCTACGCTGTTCAGACCGCTTTGCTGCCTGCTTGTCTTCACCCACACAACGCGCGCGTTGTCGCTCCACCTCAGGTTCATGCGCGCTCACTACACACTGCAGAAGAGTTAGTAGCTCTGAGAATATCTAGTGAATGTACAGTGGACGTTTGTGCAGAAATAAATGCTGCAGCTCCTCCAGACCAACAGAGGTTTCCCGTGTCTTGTGAAGTGACGGAGCTCCGCAACGAGTAACGTTGTCGTCTCCCCTGTTCACTCCGGCTGCAGTCAGGAGACGATAACGTTTCTCTTCCTGCTTCAGCCCCGGCACCGACCCGCTTTTCCTGCTTCAGCCCCGGAGCCTGAAGCAGCGGGGCTGAGGCAGGAAAAGCCAACACTAGGATCAGCATTGATTCATGGAGAGACCTCCGTCTGGTCAGCTAACATTACTGCCAAGCAGCTGAAATATAGAGTGATATTGTGCTTTTAGCTGACGTGTGTCACCTCACTGTTTTGAGCGATGCTCGTTCATGTCTATTTAGAGCGAGCAAGTGTGAGCCCGACGCTGACTTTCGTTGACTTAACGGCCACAGGTGTCGCTGTTAACAAGCAATTCTGAAAGTTACAAATAGTCCCTTTAAGAAGCTGGACTCAGAGAATTTAGAGTTGTTTTTTCTTAAAATAATTACTCAAACCGATTATCAAAATAGTTGGCGATCAATTTAATAGTTGACAACTACCTGATTAATCACTGCAGCTCTATTTTGCATTTAAAATTATAAAATAAAACATGTGTTCTTCTCTCTTAACACATCGGGAAGCACACCCTGATGTGTTAAGAGATAATTATGCAATGCAGTTTCGGTTTATAGCAGTATTATGGTGTGGGTGTGTTTAGTACTGGGAATATAACTGCGCAATAAAACAGAGATAAAGCCAGTAACCACATTAGGCACCTGCTTTGATCGGTTATTAAGACTCACGTCGCCTTCGGTCTCAATCTGTCATCCAGGAGCCTCTTTTGTCAGTTTCACCATCCTTCAACCATCTGGTAAGATTTACCTCCTATAACGACTGCTTGACTTGGAACTTATTGTTCAAAAGAGGTGTAATTTGTAGATATCTCTGCTGGGAAAGATACTGAAGTAATGATCATAAAATAAACCCTTGCTTTTTAAGCTCAAGAACAAACATCAGTGACAAACTCTTTTCATCCAACAGATCCTGATCATGGCTGTGACCAACCAACCAGGCAGCTATGCACCCTCCGAATTCCAGACGGGCCTGTGTGATATCTGCGATGACTGTGGAACTTGTGAGCACTCCTTCCTTTTCTGATTAAAATACACATTTAAGACATTTGCATGTAAGATGTAGATGGAGTGTTTTTCTTATTAATACAGTATGCTACGGTTTTTTCTGCTACCCGTGCCTCGGCTGCACCATCGCCAGTGACATGGGCGAGTGCTGCCTGTGTGGTCTGAACGGGGCAATCCGCAGCGTCTACAGGACCAGATACAACATCAATGTAAGTTTGACTGAGGCTACGTGGAGCTGGCTAACTGTAGGACTCCATTTAGACAATGTAGTATAACAGTTATTGTCAGGTAACACTGAATGTGATAGTACTACCTTTAATTGTGTTTATAGCACTTGTACAGGTACAGGAAGCTGTAAAAGTTGCTTCTGCTTGTGATCACACGTCACAGCCAGCGGTGGAGGAAGTACTCCTTTACTTCTGTAAAAGTACTGATATGACAATCTACAAATACTGCACTAAAAGTAAAAGTCCTACTGAAGTAAAAGTATTATCAGCATGATGTCCTTCAAGTATCAAAAAATACTCTTCAAATGGCTTCTGGGTGCAGCGTGTTACTGTTGTAGCTGCTCCAGGTGGAGCTAGTTTTAACTACTTTATAAACTACTAATACTAGATATTAATACGACTTTATATACTAGACTATGGTACTTTAGTCCACTGGTTCCCAACCTAGGGGTCGGGCCCCTCCAAAGGGTCACCAGATAAATCTGAGGGGTCTTGAGATGATTAACGGGAGAGGAAATAAAGTTTCCGATACACAAACTTCTACAAACCTCTAATCTTTTGCTTTTACGTGAAATATTGGATCATTTTATCGGTTTGGGCCTCGCTATATTTAAATGATGGTGAATCACTCTTTAAGTGGAAAGGAGCCACACCTGCTTTTTTTTTATATGCCACAAAGGTTGGGAGCTGCTGGTTTAATCTTTATTAATGCAGTTAATCTTTAACAATGCAGTTAAAGATTAAAGGTCAAATTGATAACATTTTTATGTCGACGAATATTTAAAAAACAAACAAATATCCACAGAGCTTTTAGAAAGGTGCCAAATAAAAGTATAGCTTTTCCTGAAAAAAATTATTATGATTGTGAAATGATCATTTTTATAATTTTGGCGGGTCCAAAATAAATGTTTTGTTTCGCTGTGGAAGATATCTGATGTTTGGTTCCACTTCTAACAAGGCTTGTGAGCCAATGGTAAAACAACGTTGGTGGTCAACTAAACACTGGCTCTAGATAGAGACTCGTACAGAGTACGGTCTACACCTGCTCTATATGAAAAGCATCTCGAGATAACTTCTGTTATTATTTGAAGCTATATACAAATAAATTGAGATCGAAAAAAGGAAAAGAAAATTGAGATGGCGCCATTTGTGTGTTTTTGCGTCGGCCACAGTAGTTCTCCTACATGCTTGGCCTCTAGTTGGTTGCAATCTGCAACCTCACCGCTAGATGCCGCCAAATCCAACACACTGCACCTTTACACTATAGAGTAAGGGAAAGAATAGAAAAGTCAATAAATTGAATGTAGTTCTGTGTAGCAGAATTTAGTTTTTAGCAAGTGTGGCGCCACAGATTGGATGGATTTGCATGTTTGCATGCTGATGTTAGCATTTAGCACCATTGTGTGAAAGTGCAGCCTCACTTCTTCTAGTTGCTTCTTGTTCCCTACACCAGAAATAATCTCTCGACCCATTAGATTCATCTCACGTCTCCTTTTGGGGGCCCTGAAGCTCAGGTTGAGAACCACAGCTGTAAAAATGAACAAAAAAAACAGACTGTGTATGTTGTCTGTTCAAATCCTTCACACTTGAGATACAAAGCTCATATATTTACAGACTTTCTGATGCTCTCTGATTCAACTTCCTCCTGAAAAACATTTAAATTCCCATGGTTAGTCATCGATGTACACACTTGCATCACAAAACACTGCCACCCCATCCAATAGAAATGCCTCCTTGTGTTCCCAGGGGTCGTTGTGTAGTGACTTTATGGCTAACATGTGCTGTCCAATGTGTACCACGTGCCAACTGAAGAGAGATATCGACCGCAGAAAGGAGCAGGGCATTTTCTAAATGGGTGAGTAAATACCTCATATACAGTGCAAAAACAACATCATTAAATTTATGGAGCTGTTGTAATCATGGAAAATCTCATGTGTACTTTATTCCCTCTAGATGCCGTCACGACACCAGACAAGTTGTAAATGTGCTGGATCTACAGCCCATTCTCTCTGATAAAGATGTTTATAAAGTGGTATCCAGTATAATTTAGCCGTTAATGGTGTTGTAAATTGACTATCTTTGTGATTTTTTCTGTATCAAATATAATCCTCTGAAGGAAATGACATTCATCTCTTCCAGTCTGTTAAACATTAGTCAGCTGGGACGCACCCTGAGAGTGGGAGAGCGGCATCATGATTTACTGCTACTGTTATAAGATAAAGCTTATCTGTGCTGTCCTCAGCAGGTGTTCTTTAAATAAAAAAAACTCTTAATCTGAACCAGTGGAGGTAGTGCCTTGTTTTCCTGTTTGTACATATGTCACGACACTCTGGCGTTGTGTTGAGTGTTTTTGTTTTGTGTCCATTTTTATGCCTCCACGCCAGCGACAGCCGTGGCCAGAGACGTTATGTTTTCGGGTTATCCGTTCGTCCGTCTGTCTGTCTGTCCGGTCCATTCTTGTGAACGCGATCTCTCAGTAACAACTAGAAGGAATTTCTTCAAATTTGGCACAAATGTCCACTTGGACTCAAGGATGAACTGATTACATTTTGGTGGTCAAAGGTTAAAGTTCAAGGTCACTCTGCCCTCACGTCCGTCCCATTCTCTTGATATCTCAGGAACGTCTTCAGCGAATTTCTTCAAATTTGGCTCAAACTTCCACCACTCAAGGATGAACTGATTAGATTTTCAAGGCAGATGGCCGCCCACCCAGAGCCTGGTTCTGCCCAAGGTTTCTACCCGTCAAAGGGGAGTTTTTTCTTGCCACAGTCGCACCAAGTGCATTATAGAGTACGGTCTAGATCTGACTATATGAAAAGCGTCTTGAGGTAACTTCTGTTGTGATTTGACTCTTTATAAAAATAAATTGAATTGAAATTGAATAGATTTTGGTCGTCAAAACTCAAAGGTCACCGTGACCTCACAAAACACATTTTTGGCCATAACTCAATAATTCATATGCTAATTATGAAAATTTCACTCACATGCCTAACAGGATGAAATAGTGAAATGACGAAATTTTGGACAGATATGAACGTAAACTGCAATTTCACTGGTTGGCGGAGGCATACAACTGCGAGGCGGTAATTCTAGTTTTACTAACCAAGCTAGCCAACATTTATTTCAATTGCAGACCTATTAACATTCCCTCAGTTGTAATTTGTTTAGTGCTAATGAGCAAATGTTAGCATGCTAATACGCCATCAATAATTCATCAGTTACACCTGTGCTTTTCCAGTTATGACACGTCTGCAGTGAGAAACGGCTACATGACATCCAATACAACGGTGCGGCTCTTTCATGTAGTTTTTGGGTAAAGATAATGCTCTATGTGGCACAGAGGCATACGCTACAATGCATCAGGTCGTGGCTACACAGACTATACCTATTAGCATGATAAAAGCACTGTTGGTTTTGGTGTCTTCAGGGAACTTGTTGATAAAAGTGAAACATTACACTAGCCTCATTCTTTACAGCTGTGTTATAAGACTCCAAATTTGTATTGTAAAACAAATTGAACATTTACATTTTGATTTAAGAACAAGGTTTTGGATCATAATTACAAACAATAAAAGTGTGCACTAAGGAAAATATGTTTGAAATGGTTGGAGATGAATTTTCCACGCAATAAAGAATGTCTTTATGCACACAATGTCTGCAAAGTCTGCTCTGCTTTTTGTCCTCATCAAAGTATATTGTTGGATATGAGCTACTGTAACCAAACAAACAACAGCACAACTTCATGTTTTTTATCAGATGAACAACGGTTGAACTACAAAAATGTAAAATAATGACTTCAAAATAAAGATTTGAGTCAATGTGTGTGTGTGGTTAAGAAGAAGAAAAACATTTACAAATACAAAACATAGTTTTAACTAAGCTCTCTGACTACTTTTAATTTGCTTTAATATTTTCTGTCTGTATCATCCAGTACTCTGATGATCTCACAGGTCAACCAAACGAACGTCCCCATTCGCTAAAAGAGGACCAGAGCTGCTGGAAAACAAACTCAGAAAGTGCATTTTATGACTTTATCGTATGAATGCTGATATAAATTGTACAACATCTCAATGACTTTCTACTGAAGCAGGTAATAAACTTAAACAACACGACCACAATGCTTAACGACTTCTCTCTGCTTTGAATTTAATTCAAAATTTCAAAAGTGTGGACCGAGAAGGTTTTACATGACGCCATAAATCAAGAACCACTCGACAGACGTTGTTGTGTCATTATGTTAAAAACAGGAGGATGTGTTGGAACGCAAAAGACCAGTTGTTCCCCCGCATCTTTTCACTTGTTTTTGACACTATTAAATGTCAACTATCTAAATAATCACATCCAAATTTTTAACATGCCAAGTAAATGATATGAAGTCACACCTAAACTTTACATTGTAATTCTCCTGTGGATACATCTATGCCCCGACACAGATCTGAAATATTGAGAAACATTGAACTATTTTCCCTGAGGGGAAAAAGCAATAGAACAGTGTATCAGTGATGATGGTGATACCAGAGGCTTCTCCTTCCGTTACTGGGACTGAAGTGGTGACGTTTTTGACCAGGAAGACAACACTTTATGACAGGCTCATTTGTTTTGGGAGGGGAGGGGATGTTTACTGAGTCATCTGGGTTTCCATAGCCTGTGCAGCCCACTCTGGAGCAGCCGCACGGATCTTTTCTAGGAGGTTGTTGACTTGGAAACACAGAGACTGGATCTGTTTGTCCCAGGTAGGAAGGGCTTCACGGGCTGCCAGAGACAAAAGAAGAACAAAAAGGGGCATCAAACACATTTCCATTTCATGACATGTGTGAGTAACTATCTATCACAGCTCTGCCCCGTTCCATCATTCCTGTATGAAGAGGCTGCCCCCTACTGGACGCAGATAGATAGTTAGTTAGTGTATTGAGTCAAATATCACAATATAAACAATATCACAAGATTAACAGTAGAGCTGCAAAGATTAATCGATTAGTTGTCAACTATTAATATAATTGCCAACTATTCTTATAAATGATTAATTGGTTTGAGTCATTTTTTAAGAAAAAATACTAGACTTTGGTGCATAAAAAGCTGTCAACTCACTCTCAAAGTGTACAATGCTGTCTATCTGGTCGATGAAGCCATTCATTCGTCCTTCAGTGATCATCTGGGAAGCAATTTTCTCAGCCTATAGACAAACAAAGCAAGCAAAACATCTCTTTATATATATTATGGGAAACATAATTACTTCATGGTCATTGTTTACAGAAAAGGCTAAAAATGAAACTGAGACCGTCAACTGGTAGTGCTGCAGGTAGGACAGGAACTCCTCTTTTACAGGAGAGAGAAGAGAAAAAAGAATGTGATAATGAACATACAACATGAGATCTTCCTGTCCACCTGTCTAAGTCATACCTTGGGAGTTGTGTGAAAGTCTGTTGATGCTTTGGAACTCAGAAGCAGCCATCACCACCAGGCTCAGTGTCCAAGTCAGCGTCTTCCACAAAATTTCCATAATTCAGGGAAAGGTATGACATGGGGTGGAGGGTAGAGGGGTGCTACAAACGGGTTAAAAGCAAGCGGTCGGTCCGATGCCACACCGTAACAAGTCCATGGTTTATTCCTCCTTCGCTCAAATGTTCTCGTCGTGCTCGAAGGCTCATCCAGGTCTCAGATTTCTCCTGAAGGCGAGCGCTTCCACATCTCACTGGCCTCTGGATTCATGTCAGCAGCTCGTAGAAAACACCGTAATCCATCAGACACACAGTCACTCTCAGGTGTAACTCCAAACAGGAAGCTCTATATTGGAAGCTTGTCTTGACCGATCCATCTGCATTCCTGTGGAAGGAAATCAATCAGAGGTTAAATGACCTGTTATCTCCGGGAACTACCGCTTCATCAGGATGCCGTCTGTCGTAGAGCTGAAACAATTAATCAATTAATCATTTCATCACTGACAGAAAATTAATCTGCACCTATTCTAATAATCAATTGATCATTTTAGTCTTCTTTTTAAGCATAAATGCTTCACAAATATGAGGATATGCTGCTTTTCGTTGGTTTATTTCATTTTAAATTGAATATCTTTGGACTGCGGGTTGGATTTGAAGTCGCCACATTGGGCTCAGGTCACCATGTTCCACTATTTTCTGACATTTTATAAACCAAATGATTAATTGATTGAAACAATAATGAAAATTTCCATTACCGCTGAATCCGCAGATGATTTTCTCTCAAACAATTAACCATTTTGTCTACAGAATGTCACAAAATCGCCCATTATAATTCCCCAGAGTCCAAAATTACTTCTTCAAATTGCTTCTTATATCCAAACAACAGTCCAAAACCCAAATATGTTCAATTTAAAATGATATAAACCAACAACAAGCAGCATATCCTCACATTTATGAAGCTGGAGCCAGAAAAAGTTGGACTGAAACGATGAATCAATACATTTTCTGTTGATTTTTTAGTCGATTAGTCGACTAATCGGTCGTTTTGGTCTTAGTCGACTAAGATTTCTTGAGTTGATTAGTCGTTTTTTTATGCTTTTTTCATGCTGAATGACTTATTTATAAGAATCTTCCGAGCAAATCTTTGGTAAAGACAAGATTTAAAGTGGTGCTTTTGAGTGATTCTTCACAGATCTGTCGATTAAATCAACTAATCGATTAGTCGACTTTGATCGAGGACAGCCCTGTGATCAACAAAACCATTAATTGACTAATCTTTGCAGCTTTAATGAAAATAACCATTTAGCTAAAGGTGATGCATGAATGAAAATCTAATCCAAAAGTTAAATATCTTATAATGAAGGTTTATAGTTTGTTTGTGTTTTGGTTTCATGGCTCTCAACTCAACACATCATTTAACACTTGGAGAACAAACTTGCCAGGAACAACATTAATTCAATACTCATCTATAGTGGAGTGACAGTTTAATGACTAATGGCCTTAAAACGAGTCTACACAGTGGAACTGAAGCGTAATAACCACATTAAAAACGGATGCATATCTCTTACAAATATTGCCAACAGCAGCAATTAAATGCATCACATTTGAGTGGCTAAAACCTGAGCCCCCAACATACAATTTATGGATTGAGAAGGTATGGGAAATTACCACATGGAACAAATAACCTATTCCCTAAGACTCCAAAAAGACACATCTATTAAAAGGTGAAGCCCTGCCATGATTATACTAATACAGTGATTGGTGATCTGAATATTTTTATATATCCTGGATCATACTTGTATCTCTGTCTTCCTGACCCATGTCATCTCTCTAAGCACATACACACACCCATACAACACACACCCTGACCTCCGACCCTTCACCACATTTATTTTCATTTAAATGTATTTATTTTACTTTATTTTATTTTAATTCTTTGGATTGTTTAAGTATGTGTCTTCCCTTTTTCTCTGAATTCAATTGAAATTACAGTTTAAGATGTTTTGTTTTTGTGTGTTTTCTCTCTCCCCTCCTTGTTTTAAGTTGTGAAATTTTGTGTAAAAACAAAGAGACAGCTGTAAAATGAAAATACAGTGATGATGATTGTATAAGTTGCTGAAACTGCAATAAAAACTAAGTTAAAAACGGATGCATAAATCTTAAAAACACACAGGGCTGACTATAGTTCAACATGATATCATTTGAGCAGATTGTGGAGGGTGGTTTTTACTCACTGACATGTGCAAACTGGACTAGTATAAACAAACGTCAGCAGGTCCAGGTGAGAGAAGGAAAAGGCTGATGTCCAATGAAAGTGACCGGTGCTCCAAACACACATGACAAGCAGCCCTTTAGGAGATGCATGGTGTTTTGTGTGTGTATGTGTGTGTTTCTCCAGCAGCTCCAGACAGACAGACAGACAGACAGACAGCGCTACTTACTTGGCCACTCTGACCCAGACAGTTGGCAGCCAGCCTGCCTGCATTACACCGGTACCTCAAACGCAACAAACCCTCAAGGAGCAAAGCAAAATAAACCACCTGACATCGCTTTGACTGTGTTGTTGCACACAAAAAAAGAAAGAAATTCGAGCAGAAGTCTGCAGCAGATGTGGAACCTGCAATACTTGCATGTGGATCCTGTGCGTAAATTTGCGTAAATGTTTCCTAAAGCGCAATGCAAAAAAACTCTGTGAACTCTCAGTGCAACTGAGAGGGTTTTAAATGCATCTGCTCCGACAGAAACTAGCAGAAAGACTTGTTCCTATTCTGAACAGTGTGAACAGATAGTTACCATGCTCATCCTCATTGTCAGCTCCGGTCCAAGAGTTGTGCAGGCAGAAGAGAGCTGCAGGACAAAAGGCTTCTTCTGCAGCTCTGAAGAAGTTTCGCTCTCAAACCTCTGCTGCTGCTCTCCTCTTTTCATCTCCTTGTGGGCTCTGCCATCCTGAGAGGCTCACATACACTGTCACAACAACAAAAAGAGCAAGTTATTCAGCTGCCTTTTTCTCTCCAGAGTCTTGGATTTCCTCCAGCAGCAGCAGCAGCAGAAGAAGAAGAAGAAGAAGGCTCTCTATTCTCTGTCGTCTTTATAATCTATAGACTTTGTGTTCTTGGTTGGTTGGCTCAGAGTGGTGGATTAGAGAAGAGAAGTGGTTTGTTGCAGAGCAGAGCAGAAGAGGTGTCCTGCCACCTCAAGAGAGAAGAGAGAGACCGACACAGCTCGCACACACTGCTTTAGCTTCAGAGAGAAGTGCATGCAAACAGCAGCAAAAAAAAAAGTTGGCTTGGAGCTGCTCCTCCTCACTGTATTGCAGGGAGAGACCGGGTATGTCCCAGAGTCCAGGACAGCTTCAAATTGGCAGCTTTTTCAGAGAGGAGGGTGACGTCAGTGCAGATGTGCCTCTCTCTCTCTCTCTCTCTCTCTCTCTCTCTCTCTCTCTCTCTCTCTCTCATCAGCTGTGCGCATGTCTATCAGTGAGGCTGCCCTGAAATAACACATGAACCTTCAGCTCTGTTCACCTTATACCTCTAATACAGAAAGCATTCATTTACTTGAGTAAAAGTACCAATATCACATTAGTTAAATACTTCATTATAAGTTAAAGTAAAGTCAAAAGTGCATTTAAAAACAACACATGTTGATCAAAGTCCTGCATTGCAAATGTTACTCAAGCAAAAGTGGAAAGTAACTAAGTACATTTACTCAAGTACATTTCCATTTTCTGCTACTTTATACTTCTACTGGGAAATATTGTACTTTTTTACTCCACTATATTTATTTTACGACTTTTCGGATTAATATTTTACATAAAAAGACATTTGATGAGTTTAACACATTGTTAAAGATTAAACCTTTTTCACTTGCAGTGGATATTTTACTTCAGTAGATGTAGCTATACCACCAGTAAAAATACAGTCTTCACAAGTAAAAGTCCAGTACTGAAAAGTATTATTAGCAAAATGCACTTAAAAGTATGAGAAGTAAAAGTGACTGTGAGTGTTCCCCAATTATATTATTATTATTACTGATGCATACATGTGTAAGCAGCATTTTACTGTTTTAGTTGGTCAAGGTGGAGCTGACTGTAACTATATTATATACTGTTGGGTAGTTTAATCTATAACAATACATCATATTCTATAAGATCATCATATGTTCTATATGTAAATTATTAATTTGCAGTAACTATAACTGTCAAAAACAATGTAGTGCAGTAAAAAAGTACAATATTTGCCTCTGAGATGTAGTGGAGTAGAAGTATAAAGTAGCATAAAATAGAAATACTCAAGTAAAGTACAAGTAGCTTTAATTTGTACTTAAGTACAGTACTTGAGAAAATGTACTTAGTTACTTTCCACCACTGGACTAAACTAGCTAACAGTATATAAAGTACTTATAACATTAAAATGCTGCTCTAACATTGATGCATCAGTATCAAACATGTGTTAATGTCATATATAATAATAATAATTTTCTTCTTCAAAAGGAGTACTTTTACTCTTGATATATCAAGTGCATTTTGCTGATAATACTTTTACTTAAGCAGGAGTCTGAATGCAGGACATGTACTTGAATTTTGCTGTATTTATACTTTTTCTTAACTAAAGGATCTGAGTACTTCTTCCACCAGTGAAGAAAATATACTTTAAGTATCAAATGTAAAAGTACTCACCTGTCAGTGTTACATAATGATATTATTGTAGGTGCAGTTGGTCGAGAAAGAGCTCATTTTAACAACTTTTGGGTAGTTTATCTATAATAATGCATCATAATTTGAGCAACTGATCAGAGGTTTTGTGTGTAAAATCTTAATCTAAAAAGTAGCTGTCAGATAATTGTAGTGGAATAAGAAGTAGAAATGTTCCCTCTGAATTGTACTGCAGTAGAAGAATAAAGTGGCATAAACTGGAAGTATTCCAACAAAATGATAGTGTGCAGTATAAATCCACTCGCTGCAGGTATAAATCTGAACAGAAGATGGTGATATCATGCAACAGATGATCACCCAGCAACCACAAATATCAACAAGGAACAATATCAGAAAGAAAAGAACATATTCTGACATTTGTTTGGCTCCAACTTTGAATTTAACTAATGAAAACTGCTGTCAGGCTGACGTTTGTCTGATTTTAACTTTAACCCTGTAGTATCCTGACCTGAGATAAATCAAATACATATACAGTTACAGGCTCTTTATGTTTTGCCAATAAGTATTTAAAAGTTTGATGTCTAAATCTCTGGATGTGCTTCGTCTGGTGAAAGTATTTTCAGGGTCTGCTGTGGCGTGCAGGCTAATGGCAGCCCCGTGTGTTTTGGTGTAATTTAGCCCACGTCTATCTTTAGTCTGTAGGAAATTGAAAATCATGCCTATTCCTGAGTTCCAGTTACAGCTGCTCATTATGTAGGAGTCTATATCATTACAGTCAGGTTGTCATTACAAGCTCTCCTACACAGAGTGAGTAGGTGTCAGCTAGTTTGTGGGAAGCAGCGCCGCCGTGTGTCAGAAAGGAGCATAGCCGGGGTTTAAAACAAGAAGATTAATCTGGTGTGTGAATTTATTTTATTCATTTAGTTTTACTTATTTTTATTTATTTATGAATTTAATTGAATTTAATTGAATTTTTATATATTTTTTATATAATTTTTATTTATTTATTTATATTTATTATTATTAAAATAATGTGGTGTGTGAATTTATTTTATTCATTTATTCATTTTTTTACTTATTTTTATTTATTCATAAATTTAAAGTAAATTTAATTAAATTTTTTGGATATATATTTTTTATATTTATTTTTATTTATTTATTTATGTTTTATTATTATTATTTTGAATTTTTTCCACACAATTAAATTTTTGCATATTTTTTATGTAATTATT
>CAKAKR010061246.1:0-14230 GCA_916700685.1 Adelosebastes latens | reverse complement strand
CAGTATACTGCATACTGTGTTCCTCAGTAGTATGTAGTATGTGACGGTTAAAGCGATGTATTTTGTAGTATGCTAGACGAGGCTTTAGCCTTTAAACCAGCTCTTAAAGCACTGGACAAAAAAACAAACTCGTACCACTATTGCAATATTATCGAAAAAAATACAACTTTGATTAAGTTGTTTATGTTGTTTGTTTACTTTATAAGATACTGCAGGTTTTAACAATTTATTCTAACAGCTCAGAGTGAAGTCAGACAAACATCATCAAGGAGGGGAGATGGGAAATATAAAATATTGAACCACAAAATTTACGTTACTCAAACTGCTTTTTCAGTTACAGCAACAAAACAGTGGACTGATCTCCCTCCAGATATTAGAGTAATGTTAAAAAGGGTCATGTTGCCCGTCAGAGGCTGCTGTTTCCATCTCTTCTTCCCTCTCCTCTTCCCTCGCCACTGTGCTGCCCTGTGGCCGGCTCTCCAGCGAGCTACGCCCGTGGGCGATTGTGGAGCTTATCAACTCCAAGAAGGCAGATAAACACAGGTTCCTGTTAATTTATAATGGACATCTGTGTTGTTATATTTAAACAAACTATCCGTCAACAAGGAAATAAAAGCCTCTTGTCTACGAGACCGGTCTCTAGAGAGCTCCAGCCAGCTCATAGCGGGTTCTCTGAGCGTGACTACCAGGCTGGCTGGCAGCGACTCCAGCAGGCGCTAGCTAGCTATCACGGCATTTTGCACGGTGAACAAATGTTCGATTCGCCATTTAACTTCGTAAAACTGCCAATATTAAAAATCTACACAGTTGATTTCTCGCCTCAAAAACTTTCAGACTTGAATTTAGTGATGAAATAGCTACAAAAAATGTAAAAGAAAACAAGCCATTTTTGGCTTCTGTTGTTGTAACTGTAGCGGTCCAGCGCTTTGCATTGTGGGATACAGTAGGCAAGATAGACTGGTCTGATGCATACTGGAGATTTTTTCCAAATCAGTACGACATCCGGGTACTTTTGGCATACTGGAGATTTTGCTTTTGTTCGCATACTGCATACTACATACTACATACTACATACTACATACTACATTTTGGCCAAATCAGTACGTACTACATGTATAGTATGCGGTTTTTGAATACAGCGTGTGTATCAAGCCCCCAGGAAGTGCGCCGGTCGTCGATCCCGACTTTCGTAGTGGCCAAACGGCGGTACTGCAACTTCCGTGTCCGTCACGTGATGCACTGGGCCCAAAAATACTTTTTCCCATAGACTTACATAGGGAAAGAGACGTCTGTAACTCAGCGGATCCTTTTTTTTTAGGTAAATCAACTCCCCAGTACGAACACCTAAATAGCCCTTATTTAAAAAAATATTTTTATAAAGTTGTAAAATGAACTAATAGCTGAATCCAGAGTTATTTTCCTCGGCATAATGAACGTGCATCAGACCCACGAGACTGCGTCGCCCTGCGCGCTCATGTGACATATCCGGGTTCTGCTGCCAGCTTCCTGCTAGCTGTACGCGGCTGTAATAATGGATATATTGGCAGTAATTCATCACTTTTATTGTCTTATAATACACCCATGGGCTGCATGCTGTAAAGCCTGTGCCGTGAATGTATTCATGTATTCCGTTAATATAACGTACGTTAATTAACATCCCCGTTCTCAAACAACCGGGTAGTAACTAGTAGGTAGTAGAGTAGCACAACAAACGGAATTTAATGTAGCTGTAGGCTATTATTATTATTATTATATCTAATGCAGTTAAGCACGAACTGAGATTCTCATACCCTTTGACAGCCTGAATTAAAGAAATTACGCATTAATTTCTTAAACTTACCTTTACTTCCAAAAGCAACAGAGGTTCACTTCAAAGTATTTAATAATAGCTATATCCTTCAGAAGAACTCCTTAGACAAACGTCATGATGGGAATATAGCACTTTGAAGGGAGCTGGTTCAACATTGACCACAATAGCTGTATATTCTGTGATGAAGAAATATCACCTATTTTTCTTGGTGTGATGTATGACTGGCTAGAATCAAACATCTTTTCTCTCTCCCATTTTACCCAAAATTACCGGTAGGCTATATTACAATTGGGGTCATAGTGGAGGATAAGAAAACTGCATTTCTGTTGAATACTTTACACAACCCTTATTGTTTGTTTTTATGAGATAACTAGCACTGTATTGCAAATCACTGAAGCATATGAAAAAGAAAGCAGCAAAAAAACTTCAGAACATTATTGATTCCTTCGCGTTATTAGAAGAACCCCTTAAGCTATTTTATTGCTTTACTTTTTTGTCTATTATTAGATTATAATTCGGTTTACATTGTGTGCTCCGTTTTCTAAAGAGCCTACTACTACTGATGATATATCACTTGCCATATATTGTACATTTTCCTCTTGAATTTAAAAAAAGCCCTACTGTCAGTTGTAAACTCGTTGTGGTTATATATATTATGTAACAGGATACGGTGCAGTCAAATTACCATTGCAACACCGCTGTCTCCTAAACAAACACTAGCTGCTGCGGTTAGTAGGCTAGGCTACTACAGCAGTAGTACCAGTCTACCAGACTGCTAGCTACCGCTAGCTACCAGCTAGCTACGAGCAAGCAAGCTCATGAACGCGCAGTAAACTCGTGTACGCTACGTTCATTTTTTTTATTTCAAAATGACAGTATACATAGTAACAGCAGAAAACATTAAAATCATTTACATACAGAAGAAGCATAGCGATAGCATAAACAAAGAGCTGTGCCAAACATAAAAGGACAACAGAAATGAAACAAAACCAACATAAAATTAAAAAAAATGAAAAATAAAAAAAGACAACGCGAGAGTATGACAATAATTTCACTTAAAAACTTTAAAGATATTGCATACATTCATTGTTTTCATTGCTTTTTTGTTTTGTGAGGAAGAAATTGTTGACAGATATAATTCCATTTCTTTCATAAATACAAAGAAATTAGGCTTTTTTTGGTAAATTTACACTTGTGAATGTGGAACTTCGTGAGAATTAAAATTAAATAATAAGAAAAAATACATTAGGCTACTGTCTTTGTCACTGTAATCATAGCAACCAAATATAATGTTTCTATAGTACAGTGCAAAATCTGAGAAAATGTTAACAAGTATAAAATTGTTGACATCTTTCCACAATTCACATGTAAATTTACAGGACCAGAATAAATGAGCGCAAGTTTCAGGATGTGATTAACAGAAGGAACAATTTACATCTATGTCACTCTTTAACTTTTCTAAGAAATGTTTCACTGGATAGAATCTCTGGATCAACTTAAATGACACCTCTTTTACCTGATTTGTTAGAAGGAACTTTTGCGGTAAGGACCAAACTTTCTTCCAGTCAATATCACTAACAAGCTTAATATATATATATATATATATATATATATATAATAATAATAATAATAATAATAATAAGTCAATATCACTAACAAAATTACTCCAATAAAATGTTGCTGCCGGAGTAGAAACCATGCTGTCCTGAAACGAGGCCCTTATCCTGGAGTTCATACCTCTATTGACAGAAAAACAGACTTTAGCTAACGGAGATTGAATTGGGTCAGGGGGCTACAACCTTTCTCTGTTTAACTGCCGGAGACTGAGACGGTGTGATGGGAAGAGGTGGAAAATCTTCTTCCATCATCGTTACCTCCACTGCGTTGGAATCTGAGCCGAGATGGTCGTGCATGTTGTCGATGAGTGTGTTCTTAGCTTCAGCTTGCCCATCAAGAGTTGTTGTAGCAGGTATGCTAGCAGAGTTAGCAGAAGTTAACGCCCTCCTAGCGTCGGCCTTTCTTTTCTCTAAGCTTTTCATTTTGGTTTATTAACATTAACCAAAAGTAGTCGGGTAGAATTACAGTCGAAATACAAGTTAAAATAGTTGTTTTGCCCGCACTATATGTACAAAAAAAACAGTTAGGTTTGCGGAGCTCATCCAGACACGACTGCTCAGAGCGCCATCTTGCGCACCCCTGTACGCTACATGTGAGCAAGCCGTGATGGCGGCATGACGCAACGTGACGACTGTGACCCTGTGACCCAGTCATGTCACCAAGCGGACGCTGTTGCGCATGTACCATGTGCCCGAGAACCGCCAAGATACGGGTACTTTTCCAAGCCATTTAGGCTTCATGCGCCAATGAGCAACTCTCATAGGAATGACCGGGGCCCCGCCTCCAACGCTGTATCCAGTTCTTTTAATACATCCATGGTGTGTATGAGAGCGATGTAATGTCCATGTTTCCATGCTGAAAGAGGAAGTGCTGCTCTGACCCCCCTCCTTCTTTCAGGGTGGAGCCTGCTGGAGTCCGATGGTTGACACCAGGTCTGAGGAAGTGTAAGTGTGTTTTTAATTTGATTCGTGAAACATTCAACCAGCTTTAAACTGTGACATCACTCATTCAGATCTCTGATCTCATCATCAAAGATGATAGATTAATAACTGCAGCTGTATTGTGTCTTGTTCTCTTCATCAGATTCCTGTGAACTCACACTGGACACAAACACAGCACACAGAAACCTCAAACTGTCTGACAACAACAGGAAGGTGACATTTGTGAAGGAGGTTCAGTCATATCCTGATCATCCAGACAGATTTGACCTCCGTCCTCAGCTGCTGTGTAGAAGTGGTCTGACTGGTCGCTGTTACTGGGAGGTCGAGTGGAGAGGAAGTGTTTATATATCAGTGAGTTACAGAGGAATCAGGAGGAGAGGAGACAGTAAAGACTGTTTGTATGGAAGGAATGATCAGTCCTGGACTCTGTGGTGCTCTGATGATGGTTACTATGTCTGTCACAATGACAGAATGACATCCACCCCCTCCTCCTCATCATCCATCTTCTCCTCCTCCTCTGGTAGAGTAGCAGTGTATGTGGACTGTACTGCTGGCACTCTGTCCTTCTACAGAGTCTCCTCTGACACACTGATCCACCTCCACACCTTCAACACCACATTCACTGAACCTCTTTATCCTGGGTTTGGTTCCTGGTCTGGTTCCTCAGTGTCTCTGTGTTCTCTGTAGGAGGGAGAGTCTCCTCCTGTTAGAGAAACTCTCTCACTGCTGACCAGATAGTTCAGTCTGTACAGGATCACACACAGCTGATGTTAGTTGGTACCAACCTGATCTCTCAGTGGTTGTAAATGCAGTTGGAGCAGGTGAGGGGTACCTGAGCTGGGCTGGACTCTGGGGGGTTGAGAGCTCTCTGGGACTTGTGGTGTTGCCGATGGACGGCTGAAAGAGCTGAGCAAGGTCGATGTAATTACCTGAAATGATCTGTTGTCTGAGAGAAGGTGCGAAACATTATTGTAAGTGCCGTTGCATAAATGTGTTCATGATATATAATTAGTAATTGATCCCATAAGTTCATGCAATAAATAAATAAATAGAAAATTCATTTAATGTAAGGTTAAAAATTGAAATATGATGTGAGTAAAATGATTTGTTTCATACAGTTCAAAATGTGTAACAGGTAGAAGTGTTTCAGTCAAAAGTACATTAGTCCACTGTGTTTTACGTTCCGCCCCGGAACCAATGTTCCCTGTTTAGTACCACTACGACGGAATTCATTGAGGGACTGTAAACAATACAACGTGAGTGAAGGAGCAGATGCCTTTCGCGGGGCTCTGTAAAGTGTTTAAAGCTATGATTATCGATGTCTGAAGCTAAAAGCAGACAGTCAAAGAGACTTTCAAAAGGACTTTCATAGACTCAAGAACCTCTTTTCATGACAAGCGGCCAACGAGGTATTGTTGTTCTACCTGTAAATGCACTTTAACTCATGTTCGCGCCAATTTGTATTTTCCTTTGTTCTCATGCTATGTCAAGTGTATTTTACTGATATGCTTGTGCTATGTTGATTCGTAGTTCTCACGGCGTGTGCATGGCGTGACTAAGAAGTGAAGCATCAGAGAAAAGACGTGTCCAAGCAATAAACGCCCGTATCAAAGAACCGACCTGTGTCTGTGTTGTTGTGAAGAGAGCTACAATTATTATTTTTTTTACTTTGTGTATAAAACTGAACTTTGTTGTCTTTGTGTGAAGAAACACCTTCGAATGTCAAACAAGAGTCTTTCAGGATCAAATTCAGCATCTGTGGAAAAATACATCCAACTTGTAAAGAGTTGGTTTGATTAGAACAAACTAAATTCATCATCTTTGGTCATCGTGTAACAAATGAACAAACTTTGATATGTGATGTTGAAATAAAAATAAATAAAAGTTTTAGGATGATTCTAGATAATAAATGATGCTGGAAATCACATATAAATCATGTCAAACCAAAAATCACAACACTGTATAAAATGGTGGATTTGTTAAATAAAGATTCATTATTCACAATCTTTTTCTGACTCTGAACTACTGAGTAGAGCTGATGTGATGTAACATTTAAAAAGTCCACACATCAGGACAAAATCATCTCTAACTGTTGATATTTGGATGATTCCCAAACATTGAAAACAGCCTGTAATCTGAGTCACTTCAACTGACAGGATGCACTTTATGTTTGTGGCACCAGATGGGGCGCCAAATCCTCCTTCAAGACGAGTAGCACTCGTCCTTTAAAGGAGATCTCAGTTCCATTATTCAGTCATTCTTCTCCAAAACAACCATCAGGACATTCAACAGTGGTTTTAATTTGTGATATCAAACACAAACTATCAGTAAGTCATTCACACGAGACACATTTATGTCTCTGGTCCAATGTGTCAAACATTTCCACCAATTATGAGGTACTTGTACTTTACAGGAGTATTTCCATGTTGTGCTACTTGTACTATATCTCAGAGGTACATGTTGTTCTTTTTACTGCACTACATTTATCTGACAGCTTCAGTTACTTTACAAATCAAAGTCTCTGCACAGCCGCACAGCTGTTTTCAATCTCTCTGGCTGATTAGACCTCCAGTCAGGTGGAAGGTGGGTGAAGCTGTGCTGGGAATTATGGGATGTCGCCAAACTATCTGCACCAATGGTAAGTGGGTATTTTTCCCCGCCCCAACAGGTACAACAAAGGAGCTGTCAGTCAAGCTCAGCACTAATGAGGCGACAGCAGTGGTGGACTACAGGTGTGCAGGGCCTTTAACATGTCACATCTTTTATCAAATATGATGCTTTACTTCCGATTCAACAAGCAAACAGTTTAATGGGTAGTTAGCGTTAGCTCCACCTGCAGCAGCTACAACATTCACATGCTGCTGAGACATAAGTACATCGTAATAAGAAGTCAATCGTATATAATATTTAGCCGATGATGATCGAATGATTGAAAATAATTAACATGATGGTGAAATTATTCCCCTAGTTCTTGAAACTTCTCTCAGAAACTGCATGTGACCTCTCCTCTACTAAGTTGTGAGTCTCTTAATTTACAACCGGCCTGATTAAGCTCACAGAGGAGAAACAACAAGACCAACCTATCCTGACCATTTGAGTTGTTTATTGAATTACGGGTATAAAGGCCCTGACATCTGTTTTTCTTCCCAAAGACTCAGAGAACCAACCTACGGGTTCATTATGAACTGATTATGAATTCTGCCATTAAAATGTACCTCAATTAATATGCTATATTCATATACAGGTTGGAGCTCTCAAGCATATACTGGAGAAACAATATGAAGATACAGAATAGGTTTTACTACCTCATCTTCCTCCGTTTTACGACTATCTACAATCCTGAGAGGCAGACCCTGACACACAAAGACACATCTAAACTGTGAATAAGACTAAATAAAACTGACATATAATGCACATTAACATGTACTTCAATTGACGTGGTATGCTTTGCTTACATATGTTCTAATAACGGGAAGTTGTTGACATAACAAATTAAATCAAAGCAAATAAAATAATTACAAGCTGTAAATCAAAACCTTTCCTTTATATTAATCAGTAGAGGTAAGATCTTGCCAGCCTACATATAGATTATTTCTATATATTCATATTATACGTCCTAAGAGATCTTAAACAGAAATTTGGGTGCACACTAATGCCTCAGTTAATCTTATATATTGATAGATCTTTTTAATCTACTTAAAGTGTATTACACCTTTTAATGTTGTTTGTAAACCATACATAAGTTGAATCCTTTTTACACATGCTCATTTTAATTTAATTAATCAGGTTTTATTCAGCAGTTTATATCATATTGATGTTTGGTACCGTTCTGCAGTGGATGAAGTCCAGATGTCAAATAGGAAAGAATTATTCATGTGAAGCAAATTAGTATTAATCCTCCATCCATCCATCTTCAACCGCTTATCCGGGGTCGGGTCGCGGTATTAATCCTGAAAAAGAAATTTAAATACAGAATCTAAACTTTCAGTTCAGATGGGAGTGGTCAGCAGGAACAAACCAGTGACACCAGACCCTGAACAGCGACCCATAAAACTACAAGCAACATTGAGTTTGCACTCTTCTAAATGGTCAATTCACTTGCATTTATATAGCGCCTTTTTTAGTCTTCAGACCACTTAAAGCACTTTACACTACAGGTCAGCATTCACCCATTCACACACACATTCATACACTGATGGCATGCAAGGTGACAACCTGCCCATCAGAATCTAATCTAAATACTCATTCGCACACCGATGGCTCAATGGAGCAATTTGAGTTTTAGTATCTTGCTCAAGGACACTAAGACTGGACTGGAGAAGCTGGGGATCGGACTACCGACCTTCAGATCTACCTTGGAGCCACAGCCACAACCTCTTCTACTCTTCTGCTCCACTTCTGGCTGTGTCACTTTACATATTCAGAAGAATTCTTCTTCAGCCATTGTTAAAAAAAAACAAGCCAACAAAACTTGCTAGCAGCATTAGCTAACGAGTTCAGAGAATAAGTCTGCCTTCACCTACGCTCCGCGTACGTCATCATGTTTACTCACAAAAAATGGGTCAAAACTGTGCAACTGATTAGGCTACTATCATTTAGAAAATGACAACTCAAGAGATATTACTGAATATTACATATTATCCTGAATGAGTCTAAGAACTGAAATGACATCTTTTTTATCATGTAAGATTTTGTAATTCTGAAGTCATTCTTAATAACTTTGTTTCAGATGGAAAAAGAGTTGCATGAAGCTTGTCAGGTAAAACATGACTACTAATACCTTCTTCCTCTACCAATATTAGATTTGACTAGATACCTACAGATTCTCAATGATTTTCAAACTCGCAGTTCTGTGATAACAGAAATAGCATGTTAGCGTTACCCACATTACAATTTAAATTGTATTCTATTGTTTTATTATGAATGTGTTTTCATACAAATTGCATAAATTCCACATTATCACACAGTTTTAGTTTTGTTAGAGGCTATAAAAATTCATATGCCACATCACACGGGTCAATAGTCTTCTTGCGATATTCTATTTTCTGGTTAAAAAAGACAAAGAAAACAGCTGATAATTCATGTCTGAATGAGGCTGTAAGGAACATCAACATAAGTCTCCTTTGTCTGAATGACTAAATGGTGTCACTTTATCAAATACATGAAAACAGCAACGTTATGTATTTAATGTTTGAAAGGGGCTTTAAAGACCCAGTTTGACTCCTGTGGTTTAAATGGACCAGAACCACTGATGGTTTTTATCTCTAACAGGTCAACAATATGAAACCTTCCTGCTGGCTTCATTTCCAACCCTGGAGGTGAATTCATGTCTTCTTTTAAATCCAATAACTGTGTTTCAGTCAGTCATAACTAGCTTTATTTGTTCAGGGTTGTTCCAGTGTGTCAGAGTCGTAGCAGGATGCTGCTGTTAGTTAAACTTTAACCATTATGTAAACATACAGCAGGTGATCTTTGAACTGAGTGCTGCAGGTTCAGACTGGTTCATGAAAGTGTTTGAGTGTGACAGCAGCCTGCAGACACAGAGGAGTTCATGAGAAGAAACTGAGTAAGTGGAACTTTGATTCATTCCAGTCTCTCATGTTTTATGACAAACAAGCTGCTCTCTGTTGGTTCATGTGTTGACCTCCTGTCTTTGATAATGACTCCACAGCACAATGTTTATCTGACAACAAATACTTGAAACTACAGCTCGCTGTCTTTAAAGTCTACACGTAGAAACAGATTTGATTTCCTGATGAGACACAAATCAAATGAGACTGAAGACTAATGATGAACCCGTCTGCCTGTCTTCCTCAGGTGGCTGCAGGTTATCACCAACATGAAAAGGTATCACACTCAACACTTCACATTACATTTGATACTGTTTTACCCTTCAACATATTCATTCTTATTAACTTGCTGTTTACTGTTTATCTGCTTTATTACTTGAACATTGACTCATAATAAACCTATAAATATATAAAACAGATACAGACAATAGATTGAATTCTGATACTGGATTTCAGTTTGGACTTTGACTTTGACACTTCACTTATTTTATAAAGGGTCATATTTCATGTTTATTGAGGAGAAGTGTTCATTCATTTTTATTACACGGCTCTGTTGAATACTCGATTCTGATTGGTCGATCACGGTGTTCTGCGGACTGTAATTGCTTTATAGCAGACCGTTGCTATGGGCGCAGCTCTGATGACAGACTCTGGTTGACCGTTTTTGTTTCAAATGATTGATTTCTTAAGTAAGTAGCTGTGTAATAGGCGGGATAATGTACAGCTATTGTTGTGAAATAATGCACTTCAGGGTGATGAGAGACCTGTCGGGAATGACCAGCTCGCTGTACATTATCCCTTACATATCATATATATACTGTACATCACATTATGTGTCTGTTATACTGTCTGAGAAGCAGACTGATCACATGTTGCATAAATTATTCATACAAATGCTGTTCGGAGCCCTTTAGACAAACTCTGAGATGGATCACAGGTCCTTTGACATATGTCATGCTGTATCCACGACAACGATTGAAGTCCCCATGTTAACCCTCTGGTCCCAGCAGTGTCCCAGTCTTAACCTGATAACAGTGAGCATTTAAACACATCACAGTGTGACTGTAGTCTGTGGAGGGCTCAGTGTGTAGGTCCAGAGGTTTGTGTTTCAACAGCAGCTACTGAGCTCCCCCTGGTGGTCAGTGAGGTTTACAGCTGGTCTCAGAGTCAGTCCACTATGATCCTGTGAGATGGAGCACAGTTCATGTCCAGCTGTGATGTTTTTTTATAAGGCAGACAGAGTGAGGAAAGACCAGAAAAACATTTTTTAAGAGTTAAAAACAGTTTTAACTCTTCAAGCACATATAAATTGTAGCCAGACTCCTTGTCTATCTCAAAATATAAACATCTAACAAACAGGAGTTACAGCTCTTAAGATCTAAACTTTAATTGATACGAAGACCACTGTTAAGCTTTCATTCACTGCCATAAAGGCTGGTGGCCGACTCCTTCCTCACCTTCCTCTTTCTGAAAGTTACAATATCTTCTTTAATTTTAACTCTGTAAAAATAATATACATCATCATGCTCAGCATCTCCTGTTATAAGTCATATTGTAAAAACTACTGGAGCTACAAGTTTTAGCTTTGGGGCAAATAAACTTCTCTTGAGGAAACTGTTAACTCAGCTCTGCTGTCTCAACATCAGAAGGTTCAGAGTTTGATTCCCTCTCACGGTGGCTTCCCTCACGGTTGACACTGCAGAGTTTTACATGTGAACACAGCAGCTCAAACATCATCATGTTGCTGTTTTTAAAGTTGAATTTAATGTTTGATTTAAAAGAATTGAAATGAGTGTCATCATGCAGTTTCCCTTTGTGCCACCAGAAGGTGATAAAACCACTAACAGCCTCATTCAAAGGAGACATTAGTGGTGACTCCACCAGTGATGATCAGGATGTAAAGGATGAATGATCAATGATTCGACTGATGCTCTCAGTGTTTCCTCTACAGATGAAGGTAGAAAGTCTCTGGGAGCTGATGTGGAAGTGAATTCAGCAGCAGCTAACAAGGTAACAGGATTAATTGTGGATTATTGGACTATAGCTGTCACTGCATGCTCTGACTGGATTTAGTAGACCTGGAAAAAGGGGAACATTTCAAATGTTGAAGAGAATTTCAAAGTCAGTCAACAATGAGCAACATGAGGTGTATTCCTCCAGTCTTCAATATTTAGTATCGAGGTGTCGTGATAAAGAGAAATAATGTGTGAGCTCTCCCAGCAGGTTGTTGTGATTGTGTGAAGGTGTGGGCTCTGCTATGAATCAGGGTGAGGACAGAGAGGAGGGAATCCCTCCCTCTAAAACTACTCTGTGTGGGGAACATGACAGCCAGACTAAAGCTCAGAGGTGAGATGACCATCTCTAACTGTCCACGACTCTTCTCCATGTCACAAAGACTTCACTGAGAATGTTTCTACATTTGTGAGCTTTAATGAATTTCTTTCTATCAGGATCCATCAGAGACCAGACTGTCCTGAACCTGAACCTGAATCTGAACCTGAACCTGAACCTGAACCTGAACCCAGCTGTGTGTCCATGAGGAGTGACCGGTCTATGGATCAACATATATTCTTCAAAGATGGACACCACTCGGTTGATCAGAGGTGAGGATTTTCAACAGATAATGAAAACAAAAATGATGATGATATCAGACATTAGGGAACTTAAATATCAGAAAAGACACTCAGTTAAAGTCCACCAGCAGCTCCCACTTTCAGACTTCTACTGGTGTTAGGAAAAGTCCAGATTTCCCCAGCTGAGGCTCCATGCCAAAAGGATGTTTATTTGGCTCTACATACATGTGAGCAAACTATTTCTCAAAGTTGTTGATCAAAGCTGAGGATCTCAAACTCTTAATGAAAACAAAATTATGTGTTTTTATCAGACTTTTGGCTGTGAGATCTCCAGTTTTGAAAACTTTACTGACTCAGTTTGAAGATGAAGTTCAGACTGGGAGCTGCCCAGTATAACCAGTCTGACATTAAGCAGCTCCACTAGAACAACTGGAGGTTCTGGTTGCTTTGCTCAAGGGCACTTCAGCAGTGTACATATGGAGGGGTTGGTGAGAGCTGTTGGGACTAAACCAAACTGACTGGTGAAGAAAACAGTGAGCTGAAAGCTACTAACAGCTGCAGAGTGAGCTGTTGATTCTCAGTGGGATCAGCAGGGCCAGTAAACCTTTACCACTACAGGGAGTCTGATTCACTGTTCACATCCAAATATCACTTCATGGACCTTTACCTTGTGTTTGTCTCTGTGTGGACAGACATTATATGAGCTAATTCTTCATGATTCCTCCACAGAGTGGACCAGGAGAGCTCAGAGGCTCCCAGTGATCAGTCTGCCCAGCAGCATCAAAAACACCTGGACTCCATATTTATGGTCTGTACATGTACAACTACTACTTTTACATCTATTCTGTTCACAATCATCTCCATGCTGCACTTTTTACACCAGTGGATTGTCATTCTGTCCAACATGGTTCTGAGGTTTGGTTCCATAATTTTAGTTTGATTGTGTCATTCATATAATATTCTGTTCCAGCTGCTGGAGGAGAACATCGTCACTTTTGTGAAGAACGAGCTGAAGACGATCCAGAAGGTTCTGAGTTCAGATTACCCAGAATGCTTACAGAGTCAGAGGGAGGATGAGGAGGTGTTGGACGGTGAGGATGAGGAGCAGAGGAGGAGCAGCAGAGAGGCTTTTCTGAAGATCACACTGCACTTCCTGAGGAGAATGAAGCAGGAGGAGCTGGCAGACTGTCTGCAGAGCAGTAAGAGGATTTCTCTAAAGATTTAACATGCTGGATAAATGGGACGTTTACTAATTTCTCAAGAGATGGATCAAAAATATATTTATATATTCAGTCTTTGAGGAACTGAAATGTTCAAATAATTTCTTATTGATCTTCTTTGTTGTGTGTTCATTCAGAACATCTTGCGACAGTTTGTCAGCGTGAACTAAAATCTAACCTGAAGAAGAAGTTCCAGTGTGTGTTTGAGGGGATCGCTAAAGCAGGAAACCCAACCCTTCTGAATCAGATCTACACAGAGCTCTACATCACAGAGGGAGGGACTGCAGAGGTCAATGATGAACATGAGGTCAGACAGATTGAAACAGCATCCAGGAAACCACACAGACCAGAAACAACAATCAGACAAGAAGACATCTTTAAAGCCTCACCTGGAAGAGATGAACCAATCAGAACAGTGATGACAAAGGGAGTGGCTGGCATTGGGAAAACATTTTTAACACAGAAGTTCACTCTGGACTGGGCTGAAGACAAAGCCAAC
>CAKAKR010061241.1:36363-50387 GCA_916700685.1 Adelosebastes latens | reverse complement strand
CTACATTTATCTGACAGCTTTAGTTGCTTTACAAATTAAGATTTTTGCACACAAAACATATGAAGAGTTTATAAAATATAAAATATTTTAAAGTATATTAAATATTAAAGTGTTTTTCTCATAAATTTGTGTTTTTTTTTCTCGTAAATTTGCCACTTTTATCTCAGAGAATATTCAAGTTTTGTTTCTCATAAATTTGTGATTTTATTTCACATGAATTTGTCACTTTAATCTCAGAGAATATTCAAGTTTTTTCTCATAAATTCAATTTTTTTTTCTCATAGATTTTGCACTTTAATCTCAAAGAATATTCAACTTTTTTTTTTCTCATAAATTTACAGCTTTAATCTTAGAGAATATCCAAGTTCTTTTTCATAAATTTGTGATTACTTTTCTCGTTAATTAGCAACTTTAATCTCTCCTGCGGGCCCGGCAATACGGCCTGGGCCTCCGGCAGCGTGGTGTTGGCTTCCAGCGGTGACCGGCGGAGCAGCGAGGCGAAGCTCTGCTCCTGGCTGGAGGAACTTTATTTTTCATATAAAATGTTTGTCTTTTTTTAAACAGGTAAATGGAGCGAGGAGGAGGAGAGACGTCTCGCCGAGGTCGTGTATGAGATGGCTGGCGTGTCGCCGGGTTTGGCGGTCACAGGAGGCGTTTCCTGGGCGACGGTCGCCGATCAAGTTCGCACACGCTCAGAGAAACAGTGTCGGTCGAAATGGTTGAACTACCTGAACTGGAAACACAGCGGAGGAACGGAGTGGATGAAGGAGGACGACCTTAACCTCATACGCAGGTACGCAGTCGTGTGTGTGTATTGGAATAAATCCACATTATAAACTACATGAATTAAAGAGTTAAACGGCGTGTTTCAGGATATCGGAACTGGAGGTGGAGGATGAGAATGAAATCAAGTGGGAGGATCTAGCAGGCGGGTGGAGCAGCGTGCGGTCGCCTCAGTGGCTGCGATCCAAGTGGTGGAGCATCAAGAGACAAGTAGCCAATCACAAGGAGATCCCCTTCAACGGTACGCACACCTGTAAAAGGTGTAGTTAAATTTGAAGCTAATCATTTGTTTGTTCAAACCTGTGTGTATGCGTTGTGTCCTCAGTCCTCCTGAAGGGTCTCCAGGAGCTCATGGCGTCCTCATCCGCAGCATCCGGACCAGGCAGTCCCTCGTCTTCCTCCTCCTCGCTCCAGATCCGACTCACCCGATTGGATGAGAGCGGCGGCGGCAGCCCGGCCCCCAGCTCTGTGGCGGCGCTGCAGATTCCTGTACAGATCCCACTGCAGATCACACACCTGGGTGAGTCATGTTTTGCTATGTAGATTTAATGGTAAAGTGTCATTCTATGCTGATGATACAGACTTTTATAACAACGTAGACTCCAGCGATGTCTGACTGACCTTTTCGTCCTGTATGTGACTGATTCCTGACTCTTAATGTTTCTCTGGAAGCTTCAGATTCTTCAGCAGCAGCCAGCGACAGTGAAACCATCACTCTGAACACCGGAGCCCTGCAGACCTTCGAGATCCTGCCTGTAAGCACAACACATATTTACACCATTACACTTTATAAATATACTGTTAAACCGGCTGTTTGCAGCAGCATTCTTCAGACTTTATGAATTTGACAAGTATACATGGTTTCTAGATACCTCTATGTGGAAACAACATAAGATAAAACTGGTACTACTATCAAATAAATCCAAAACATAGGTAATCCCGGTTTTGTCCAATTAACCATTTTACCTTCAATTAAAGTTTGATTATTGAAAAAGCTTCAACATCCAGCTCTGTGCAGTTTATTCCATAGAAATTTAACAATAATGATCTTTGTGCCAGACCACGCAGATAACCCACCACAGACTTGGTAGCCATGTTCTCATATACTTCACCTTGATAACCCAGTATTTAAATTTAGGAAGAGAGAATCACGCTTTTTTGTTTGTTTTTCAGTTTTTGTCAACAATGTCAGAAAGGTGATAATTCCAATATTAGAAAAAATATTAGAAACCTTTCAATATAATGTAGGGGTGTAACCATGATTGTGGTGATTTCCATGGTTCCGATTCGATTCAAGGACGAGGGTTATTGCTCACATCAGCAAGAGCGTATTAGAGATTTGTTAGGTTTTTTTGGGCCAACAGGAAGTCAGCCATCTTGGATTTCGTGCGTTAATTTAAAATTTACGAACACATGTTTGAGGACTTAAGGATGCAAGTGAGTTGCTAGATTTACGATCCCAATGTGGCATTATACTTGCCCCGGACAAGTGAGCAATACTTATTGTTGAGCCATGCCTGAGGAACCTGCTCAGTAGAATCAGGTTTTACTCAAATCAAACCATGTCACTAATCTTTCTGACTTAATGTGGTCAACACCGTAGAGTGTGAATAATTCACATCAAAACCAATAAATAACAGACAATAAGTTTGTCTTTACAGCCTCTTTTCCCACGAGTGACAATGCGACACACCCAAACTCTGACGCTCACGTCGATTAGATCGCTCACCCAGTAACGTTGTTGTTGTTCGCTCTTAACTTTGTCACCAGTAGCTGCAGTTTTTACTTCATGAATGTAATATTGATATGCTTCTAGTCATGATTATAGGTGATGACAGTACAATATCTGAAATTACAGGCACCAGAAGCTAATAAAAGAAAGTGCAGTGCATTTCTTTTACCTGTAGTCTCTACACCACAAATGCCTACACCTCAGTCTGGGTGTAGGAATGACACTGACATCAGAGAGGTGACAGGGGAGGAGGTTCAGAGGGTTCTGCATCCTGCGTTAAAAGTTATGAACACACCACACGGGTGTTTTCAGTTTATCTGGCTGATTAGATCTCTGATCACTGTAATTTATTGACAACTTCCTGATTCTCCTGTCAGCTTTCATTGCACCTGTTTGGGCGTTCTTATCATTCTTGTTGTTAGATGGAGATTCCACCTTCAACCTGAGCAGAGGTCTAATCAGCCAGAATAACTGAATACACATGTGTGGGTGTTCAGAGGACAAACAGGTTCAGCTTTTAGAACAAAGTGTTCAGATGTACAACAAAAAACAACAACTGAGTTATTAGAGTAAACGTCTTCCAGTCCCTTAGAGTTGGTACTAAATGAGATTACTACATTATGAAAATGCCCAGTGATTGGCAGTTTAGTTGTAGCAAGTTCACACCACTGTATTTTAGCCCTGATTTTCTGCTTCCCGACTAGAAATAGCCTGTAAATTGCGAAATTTGATCTGAGATCTGCAAAAACTCTAGTGAGACTCGCTGCCCGACGACCTATCCTAACCTCAACCATTCGAGGCCAATGCCTAACCATAACTATTTAAGGCCAATACTTAACCATAACTATTCAAGGTCTATGCCTAACTTTAACTATTTGAGGTCAATACCTAACCTTAACTATTTGAGGTCAATACCTAACCTTAACTATTTGAGGTCAATACCTAACCTTAACTATTCGAGGTCAATACCTAACCTTAACTATTCGAGGTCAATGCCTAACCTTTACAATCAATTTTTGCGTTTCAAATCGATTTTATATTGATATGTCACCCGTGAAGGACAACTTGCAGAGTACCTATCGATGTAGTTGGATCGTAGGAATATAAATCTATACATCGATGTAGTAGATGAATCGTTACACCCCTAATATAATGCAGTCCACTGCTTATAAACAAATAGAAGTACAATTATCCCCTTTCTACGATGGCGTATTCGGGCCATTGTAGGTAAAAATAAATTAATTACAGAGCTGGGGGAGGGGGCTAATATTCTGAGATTAAAGTGATAAATTTACAAGACAAAACTCACAACTTTAGGAGAAAAACATTTGGATATAGTCTGAGATTAAAGTTTTAAATTTACGAGAATAAACTTGAATATTCACATCACTGCTCTGTTTTCTCTCCAGTCCTTCCACCTGCAGCCCACCGGCACCCCAGGGACCTACTACCTCCAGACGACGTCCAATCAGGGCCTGCCGCTCAGTCTCTCCACAAGTCAGGGCCTTCCTCTCAGTTTAGCCAATAACAGCACGGTTACCCTGACGACGGGCTCCTCGCCCTCATCACATGAACACATCATCCTCCACAGCCTGTCGGTCAGTTTTACACTTTAACGTTTCGTGATAATAAAGTGTTTGTTTGGAACAATGCGCCTCATTCTCGTGTTTTTCCCTCCTCAGACCGACGGCCTCTGCTCCGGCGACGGCGTCATCATCCAGACGGTCACCGCTGACCCCGCCTCCTCAGACCCTCTCAGCCAATCACAGCTGGTGGTGGAGACAGAGGGGCGGAGCCAGGATGACCGCCTCGACGCCACGAGTCTCCTGGAGGCATCCGAGAACGTCGTCACGGAAACTCAGGAGCCAATAAGCGACGGCTTCACTGACAAGGTTGATCCAGCATTATTAATATTGAGGATTTATTTCCATGTTCCAACATAATATAGCTACACAATACATATGTAAAAAGATTTTCAAATTAAAGCATCATAATAAACTACAGATTTACCTCAAATGAGTATTAGAGATAATAAAAACAGTTTGTTTTTTTAGCTTTGACTGTTAAATGGAGTTTTCTCTGTTTTATTAGTCAATTTACAGTTGACACTCTCAGAAAGGTGATGATTCTAATGTTAGAAAAATATTAGAAAGCTTTCACTATAACGCAGTCCAGTACTAATAAACACATAGAAGTAGAATTATCACCTTTCTACGATGGCGTATTCGGGCCATTGTAGGTAAAAATAAATAAATTACTGAGGGGGGCTAATATTCTGAGATTAAAGTGATAAATTTACAAGAAAAAACTGGATATCAAATTTATGAGAAAAAAACTGGAATATTCTCTGAGATTAGAAAGTCACATAAAGTCACCGTCTGAATTTCGTTGCTCCTAAACTCGTGTTTTTATGGCAAAGACGACCTCTGAGCAAGGTGAAGGTCCTGAAAGATACGTGTTTTCTTTCATGTTTTTCTGTGTTCTTTTATGAACATAAATAAATACTAATAACCAACCTTGCAAAGTGAAGCAATGTTTTTCCTTAACAAAAAATATATATATATTTTTTCAAGTTTCTTTCTTGTAAATTTGTGATTTTTGTTTCTTGTAAATTTACCACTTTAATCTCAGACAATATTTGAGTTTTTTTCTCGTAAATCTTTGAGTTAATCTCTGAGTGCTGAGTTTTTTCTTCTCTTCTTTCTTCAAATTTATGATTTTTTTTTGTAAATTCAAGAGTTTTTTCTAAATAAAGTGCACAGTAAGTGTAATAATGACTAATAACTGTGTGTGTGTGTGTGTGTCAGGAGCTGAGCTCACCGTCTGTTGAGGGTCCAGTAGTGCATTCTGGGATAACATCTGGCAGCGCCGTGCTGATTGTGTCTCCTCCCAACATCAGCAGCACACTGACAGGTAACACACACACACACACACCTATTAACCTCTGACCTTTAGGGCTAAATATCGCTTGACATTTTTCACATTGTTCTCGGTCTCTATCCTCAGATCCGATCCTGGAGAACCAGGACGGCTCCGACTGAGCTGGACCTCCATCGTGGACTACGCTGATTAAAGGACGGACTGCAGGAGGAGGCTGCTTCCTGTCTCCTTCCTGGTGAAGCTGCTGCAGGATGACAACAAAGCCAGCGTCTCTCTGCTGTTTTAAAACCAGGATGTGAACATTTAAAACAGACCTACTTGGTTGTAAATTAAACTGAACTTTTAATTGTGAAGTGTGAATGAGTTTAAAGCTTCATACTGAACCCCTGGATGAGATGTGAACGGAGACGTCCTGCAGCGCCAAAGAGACTCTAAAGACTGAAGGATGCGACTCTGAACTGACCGTCGCCCCTTTAAAATAAACACACATATATAATAAAATAAATATGAGAATTGAATGATTTTGTCATGTAATTATGAAAATAAACTATTTCAATTGGTTTTCACTTTCATTTAAATGATGATGAGGTTGTGTGGTGCTACAGAAGCTCATTTCTTTTCTATGAACTTTGAGATGTAAAAATAAAATGTATAAAAGGAAAGAATACAGAAATAAATAAGTTTGGGTAAATAAATAAGAGGTGAAATGCAAAGAGAAAACTGCAGAAATAAATAAATACAAACATAAAAATAAATAAAACAATAAATGCATAAATAAATAAAAATAAATGAATACATTTAAAAATGTATAAAAACGAATACATAAATAAAAGGGAAAATTAAAAAGATACAGTAAATAAATAAGGGAATTAACACAAAGATAAATAAATAAGCAAATTAAGACATTTATTTAATTTATATGTATTTTTACTCTTCAGTTTAATGTTCCCTTTTATTTAGTCATGTATTTATTTTTATTAATCTTTACATTTATTTATAATTTTTTTAAATCTATTTTGGCATTTATTTTTTATATTTACTTTAAAATGCATGTATTTATTTATGGATTCATGCATTTATTTATTTATTTCTGCACGATTTTCCCTTTGCATTTCACCTTTTACTTATCAAAAATAAATAAAAAATAAGTACATAAATAAATGAAAGGGAAAATTAAGCAGAAGGGTAAATAAATAAGGGAATTATTATTATTACTACATGTCAGAGGTAAATAATGCACTTTTTACTATATTTATTGGACAGCTTTAGTTAGGCTACTTTACAGATTAAATATCACAAAAAAACATGAGTGCTTTTACTTTTTGGTGCTTAAAGTACATTTCTTTCTGACTTTTACTTAAGTAGGATTTTGCACACTGGACTTCTACTTATAATGGAGTATTTTAGTAGTGATACTTTTACTGAAGAAAACACCATGAACAAGAGTTTATTCAGTAAAAGCATCAGTAGGCTACCACACACAAATATACTCTATTAATGTGCAACAAGTATGTAAATATTATCAGAAGAATGTACCCAAAGTATCAAAAGTAAAAGTACTCATCATGCTGCAGAACTCCACCTGATTTTTAACACTTTTAAGTACATTTTGTATTTACTGTTGCAGGTGATGAAGGTGAAGCAAAGTTTTAAAACTGAATCTATTAAATGATCAAAAGACAATCATTCGGCAACTATTTTGATGATCAATTAATCGTTAAAGGTTATTTATTTAACAAAAACACCAAACACTCTCCAGTGTAAGTGATGAATGAGGCTACCTACCTGTTGGTGTCCACCTGTGCGGTTTGTTTTCATTCAGTTCTCACTGAAAATAGTGCCTTTAAATATCCTATTTTACTTCCTTACTTTGTCACAACAAAAATATTTGTAATTTGAAATAAAAAATCCAGTTTAAGACGCAGCTTTCTTCAGAAATAACAGCACGAGTGAAGTCGCCTCATTTCAGCTGCTAATTACTGTCAATCAGGGAGCTATGGTGGCTCATGAGGGCCAAACAAATTAAATTAAATAAAAACCCTGAAAATGACAAAACCAATGTCTCCAATGTATTAAATATTGTGAAGATATTTTAGTTAGTGAGACAAATAATTCTGATTGTCTAATTGTGAAATTAAATAATAAATAAATAAATAAACAAATAAATAAATATTTAATGATTATAATAAAGAAAAACAACATAATTTCGACTTAGTGTCTGACTTTTTAAAAATAATTTCTGACTAAATATTTCATGATTATAATAATGAAAAAACAAAGTAATTTAGACTTATATTAGTGTTTGACTTTTTTATAATTTTTTACTAAATATTTTATAATTATAATAAAGATAAACAAAATCATTTCGACTCAGTGTTTGATTTTTTTTATATTTTTGACTAAATATTTCATAATTATAATAAAAAACAACATAAATTCGACTTAATGTGTGACCTTTTTTTAATTATTAACTAAATATTTCATAATCATAATAATGAAAACAAAGTAATTTCGACTTATATTAATGTTTGACTTTTTTATGTTTTTGACTAAATATTTCATAATTATAATAAAGAAAAACATAATTTCTACTTATATTAGTGTTTGACTTTTTGTTTTATAATTTTTTACTAAATATTTTATAATTATAATAAAAAACAACATAATTTTGTCATAATGTGTGACTTTCTTTTTTTTATATAATTTTTGACTAAATATTTCATAATGTTGTCTTAGAAAATTTAAATATGGACTTACCTTAAGTATTTTTATTGCTATCATAACTTAATTTTCATACAGATCAAAGACCAAACACACACAACAACCAAACCATGAATTAAAAATGATAACATTTAAGATAGGAGCTGATCATCAACACAATTAACACATAGCAATCTGTCAGTTTTTTGTTATTTTAATGAAACGTTTCCTTTGAAACCAGTTTACTTCAGATCCAGTAGGATTCAGTAAGTGGGTCCACTCTGGTGTTTTACAGTGAAATGAAACATGAAACAGAAATGTAAAAAACATTCATGTGGTCTGGTGTTTCAGGTGTGACTGAAGCCTGCAGTCACGACAGTTACAACATGGCACCGAGGATTTGATATGAAGCGTAAACATTTAATATCAAACAGTACAAAAGTAGAAAAAGAGTAGAAGATATTTGGCAAAAATGAATGAGGAGAAAAATGTGCAGAAGGCTGCAGGACGAGATCACTGACCTCTGAACTCTGTGTTAAAACTGGCATCACACCTGTTGTTTCGTTATTGGAGCTGCTCTGAACTTGATACACATCTGTGTGTATATATATACCATATATATAAATATATACTGTGTACAGATACTGTATCTGTCTCCCCTCACAGATGGAGGCCACAGGTTTGATTCCCAGTCATCAGGTTGTCCTGGTTTTTCATTTAAACCAGTGGTTCCCAACGTTTTTGGCTGCATATAAGACACATAGAAATTTAAAAAATATTGATAGTACAACACAAAACAAGTTTATATTAATATTTTTTTGTCTTACTTCTATTTAGGGGATAATCATGCTCTAAGTTTGGAAACTACAGTTCCCATAATGCATTATTTTTAGCCTAAATTTCTTTATATTTTGACAAATTAGCCATTAAAGGTATGCTGAATTATCTATTAGAAGCTGCTGTTTGCAGTGTACCCATGGAAGTATAGAAAACTATCATTGGATTACTTTGATACTGAAGAAAACTTAAAAACGTGATATTTCTCAGGCAAGTTCTGAAGCCATTTGTTCGATGATTTTTAAGTGGATTTATGGACGTTTACTGGCAATGGACATCAGAGATAAGATATTTCACAATAAAGCAAGCAAAATAAGAGAAAAGTTATAATTTGTGTGGCAGAAATTAGATTTTTTTCTTATTTCCTATCCTGGTAATCAGCTTGTGACCCCTCAGATTAATTTTGCCACCATATGAAGGGCTGACAATCCTCAGGTTGGGAACCACTGGACTAAGCGGGATGATTTACCCGCCTGTATGGACGTGTCTGATGACTGTCTGAATCCTCGTAAATCAAACGCACCTCAGATATATGATTAACGTGCGGCGTCACCAGGGATTGCTTCAGGGAAGACAAAATGTGATCCATTTAAATACAATTCACTCCTGGCTAAAACGTGTTTACACCTGTGCAGAACTTGTCTCTATAATGCAGGAAAGTGGCAGTGTAGTTGTGCTATTATTCTCCTGAGGTCTTTCTTTGTGTTTTCCCTTAAATCCTAATTTTTTGTTATGGAGTTCTTCCTTGTTTTAGGACGGGGGTTGGCTGTATTAGCTGTTAACTCTAGCGTGTTAGCTGCTACAGTAGTTCACCAATTAACCCTGCAAATGTGAATAAACTGTGTGGTTTTAGTGTCACACAGAAGAAATGATTGATTTGTTCTGGTACAAAAGCTGGCTAGTTAGCAAGCCAGTTAGTTTGGCCACTCGTAATGTTCCCAGCTGCTGGCGTGTTAGCTCGCTAGCTACAGTAGTTCACCAGTAGCCCTTTTACACAGCGGATATTTTGATTTATAATATTTCTATTCAAGTGTCCCAGTAAGCCATGACACAGTCAAAATGTCTTCTGTGAAAACGGCCTATTAGCTCGGCGAGTCGCTACGTCCCAAAGCTTCCAGCATATGAACTTTCCACCATGACCAGGGCTTTAGACTCCACCCTGGTTCACCCCTTTGCCCTCAAATTAGAATACCTCGGCGCCGCCGGTGACAAAGCTGGTGGCGAGTGGTAAGACCTTCAGAAACCTCTGGAGCACCACATGTTTTTTGTTTTCCTGCAGGTTGAGGGTTCAAACCTATGACCGCCACACCGGGCACCAGGTCGCATCACACGATTAGTGATCGTAGCGTCGCCACGAGGCCGAGCCCCACACCGAGCCCTGTCCACGTGGGCCTGGAGACGGCTCCGCCTGCTTCCAGTTGTAAAGTGTGGTTACAGGTAGGGGTGGCGTTAACCGGGGTGCGACCAGTCGTAGAGGGGATGTGGCGTAACATGAAGTTGTGTTTCATGGCGGAGTAGTTATCGGGACCATGAGGGACGTTAAGTGTCTCCGTCAAAACCTCGTGACCCGGGTACGTCACCTGTCAATCAAAGAGATCAGAAGAAAGACTTGTAACTGTAATGAACATTAACCTTAATGAACTACATTTCCCATGAGCCCCAACTACACTGTGGCCTGTAGGGCGATATAGTTCCACCACTAGAGGTCGCTGCATCTGTGTGTGTTTACTGTGAAGATGTAGTTTCCAGGCAGCAGCAGTCTGTAGTATTCTCCGTGTTGGTCGGTTCTGAACGGACACATATTCCTGCGACCTTTGACCTCGACCACCGCATTCTGGACCGGCACTCCGGAGCTATTGAACACACGACCTTTGACCCCTGAACACACACATATACACACAGATAGTATCAGACAGACAGTTAAAGAGACAGGTAGACAGACAGTTAGACAGACAGGTACTGACCCAGGTGGAAACACAGTTAGACAGACAGGTACTGACCCAGGTGGACAGACCGGTACACAGACAGTTAGACAGACAGGTACTGACCCAGGTGGACCTGCTTGATGAAGGCCAGCAGAGACTTCCTGTTGTCCGTCCACAGAGCAGGAAGCTGATCGGCTGGAGGAAACTTGCAGCAGGAAACCTCCAGAGTCAACTCCAAACACTGAGCCCACACATAGTTATAGTCCTGCATCCCACCTGCACACACACACACACACACACACACACACACACACACACAGACACACAAACACACAGTTACTGTACCGGTGTTGCACCATATTCTGTAACCACCGTAAAGTGTGACCACAGGGGGCGCTGTTGCATTAATGTAATTCAGTCAGCCTTCTTTAAAGAATGAATAAAACCAAAACAATCTATCAGGGCTCAACAGAAGCCACGATTTTTCCAGAATTTTTAGTCGTGGATTTGCCATCTTAGTTTGTTTTTGGCTGTTGCCATCTTGGTTTTTCACCGTCGTCATCTTGGTTTTTGGCCGTTGCCATCTTGGTTTTTTGCTGTTACATCTCAGGCATACTTCCTTTTTGTTATGTGTGACATAAGCTGTCACAAAATGGAGGAGATGCACAGAAACAAATGTGCATATCAGCTGTCCGAGAGAAAAACATTTCCCTACCAAAGTTAAAACCAAATGGACGTCCATTAATGTAAATCCCAAGATTGTTTTTAGGCATAGATGTGCATGTGTGTGTGCAGGTGCGTCCTCAACTCAGCAGTTAATCAGGACTATTTTGGTTAAGTGTGTACTGTAATGTAAATAGTATTGAAATAAATACTGGATAGTAAAACAAAGACACTTTGACTGTCTGCATATGATATGATGAATAACCAAGTTTCTATGATTTAACCAGGGCTGGACTTATTAAAAGAACACCAGTGAGGTACCTGTGAGGGTTTCTGGACAATATTTGTCATTGTTTTGTGTTGGTAATTGATTTCCAATAATAAATATATACATACATTTGCATAAAGCAGGTATATTTGTCCACTTCCATGTTGATAAGATTATTAAATACTTGACAAATCTCCCATAAAGGTTTGAACAGAAAAAAAATGTGCAACTAATCATGGACAATCATGCGACAGCTCTAATTATAGCAGGACGCAAACCACAAGTTTTAATTAAAATTAAACGGTTTGGACAGTGCAGCTGCAGTGTTCAGTTCCCTCAGGTAACGTTGCCGTCATCGAGGTGATCGGGTTGCAGCGATCAGGTTTCTGCAGCAGGAAACCAGAGGAGGCAGATCAGGTCTGTCTTTAGTATCTGTCTCTGCAGGTTTCCACTGAAGTCCTTCTAGGAATCAAACTCACACTGAACAACTCTGCTTTGCTAAAATGCCAACATTCAGTGTAGCTGCAGGAAGTAGTGTGTCCTTTATGGAGTTATGTAGAAAATAAGCCATAGACTGTATGTAAGAAGTGGACGTAGTCACCGTGACGTCACCCATGGGTTTGTGGACTACGGGTTTGAAGCCTCGAGTTTGGCATTTTGGTCATCACCATCTCGGTTTTCTTTGTTTTTGGCCATTGCCATATTGTTTTTTTGGCCGTCGCCATCTTGGTTTTTGGTCTTCGCCATACTGGTTTTTGGTCTTCGCCATCTTGGTATTTGGCCATCGCCATATTGGTTTATTTTTGGCCGTTGCCGTCTTGGTTTTTGGCCGTGACCATCTTGATTTTTGGTTGTCGCCATCTTGGTTTTTGGTCGTCGCCATCTTGGTTTTTGTCCATCTTTGTCATCTTTTATTATTAAAAAAGGCAAAATATCAAATCCTAATTGGCTGCACTGAATCTTATCGAATTGGCCTCAAAAAATACAACATATGCTGCAGACCTGCCAGAGGATACCACTGGTATCCGTTGGTGACGCCCTCCAGGAACGGTCTTTTGTCTTTGCAGCGGTCGCCATGGTGCATGGAGGCGTGGTTGTGGGAGTACACCTTGGCCAGGTGAACGAACACGTCGTCGTCAGGGGTGACGCTGGACCCGCCCACCAGCTCGCCTCCTGGAGAAACAGACAGGAAGTTGTATTTTGTTTATTTTTCATCCTCAAATAAAACATAGAATATACGTGAAAATTACCTTTTAATGAGAGACTGCACATTTTATACACATGTTAAATTGTACTGTCCAAAGCAGTAACAACTATTGGATGTGTGTGTGTTTACCTCCGTTACTGTTGTCATAAGCATAACTGGCCACCAGCGCTCCTCCATGAAGGTTGGCAGACAGAACAAAACTCTCAGTCCTCAACCAGCCAATCACAGCTCTGACCTGAAACACATCACACAGCAACCAGCCAATCACAGCTCTGACCTGAACCTGCATTTGATGGGGACTATTTTCAGTGGCGGATTAATCCACACTGCTAAGAGTATCACCAGTTCTATCCATTAAACACAAGATAATCTACATGTGAACACTAACCTCGGCCTCCCGCCTCTCCTCGTCCAGCTGCTGCTCCCTCCGGAGACCAGCGAAAGCATCGGGGAAGTTCCTGTTCAGATCGACGCCGTTATAGTTGGCCCTGAAATACACACAGAACGTTCACTGGGATCTGACTAACTCCTGGAGCTCACTCAACTACACAACAGCAACTTTTTAGGGTCAGAGGTCAGCAGAGAGGAAGAGGAGAAGGAGGGTGGGAGAGGAAGAGGAGAATGAGGAGGAGTGGGAGGAGAGGATATGAGGAGAGGAAGAGGAGAAGGAGTGGGAGGAGAGGAGATGAGGAGAGGAGGAGGAAGAGGAAGAGGAGGAGAGGAGTAGGAACAGGAGAGGAGGAGGAAGAGGAAGAGGAGTAAGATAGGAGAGGAGCAGTAGAGGGAGAGGAGGAGAGGAGAAGAAGAGGAAGAGGAGGAGAAGAGAGAGGAGGAGGAACAGGAGAGGAGGAGGAAGAGGAGGAGAGGAGTAGGAAGAGGAGAGGAGGACAAAGAGGAAGAGGAGTAAGAGAGGAGAGGAGCAGGAGAGAGAGAGGAGGAGAGGAGAAGAAGAGGAAGAGGAGGAGAAGAGAGAGAGAGCAGAGGATTAGGGGGAGGAGAGGAGGAAGAAGAAGAAGAGGAGGAGGAGAG
>CAKAKR010061241.1:25385-36304 GCA_916700685.1 Adelosebastes latens | reverse complement strand
GAGAGGAGATGAGGAGGGGAGGAGGAGGAGAGAGACGAGAGGAGAGGAGTAGGAAGAGGAGAGAAGGAGGGGGAGGAGAGGAGAGGAAGAGGAGAAGGAGGAGGAGTGGGAGGAGAGGAGATGAGGAGAGGAAGAGGAGGAGAGGAGGAAGAGGAGGAGAGGAGGAGGATGATGCGAAGAGGAGGAAGAGGAGGAGGAGAAGAGGAGGAAGTTACAATCCATCCCATAGTTGTTGAGATATTTCAGTCTGAGAGGAACAGCAGCTGCTGCCGAGGCTCCCATGGGCAAGGCACTCCTGTTTCCCACAAGTCTTTATTTATACAGCAGAGTCACTACTGCAGGATTGATACTATAAATACATTTAAATGATAATATTTCTGTACTTTTACTTGTAATTGAGTATTTTACATCACTGTATTATTATTAAAACTAACAGTTGATTAAATAAAATTATTTAAACCAGTTTGTTTTTGTCCCAAACTGACAGAGAAATAATCTCATTGGCTGATTTTTTCCACTTTTAGTCGCTTCAATGAAACGTTTCCTTATATGGTCTGGAAAGTGGTGACCTCACCGGCCACACACACACATAAACACCCCCACACACTAATTTAATGTAGGTGAAAATCAAACAAAAAGTATTAATTTAAGGGGATGAATGTGATTAAATGTTAAAAAGAGCAGTGTAAACATTGACTAATTTCTCAGGTTACATTGATTAAAAGTTGAATGAAGTCTGGTGCAAACCGTAACCTCAAATCTTAACCCTAAAATGTGACATGTTTTAGTGAGGCCCCATAATGAGGCTGTGTGAACAGATTTACGTCTCTTATATACAGTACATTAGAAGCAGTCAAAACACTTATAATTACTAGAGGCTTTTATCTGTGAGTGTGTGTGTGTGTGTGTGTGTGTGTGTGTGTGTGTGTGTGTGTGTTTTTGCTACAGATCTACAGTCTGTGTCGGGTTTCCTGCTTATCACAGTGTTTGGGGCGTTGGAGCGTCACATAGTTTAGTCTATACGCATCAAAGTCGGCTTCAAGTGTGTGTGTGTCGTCTCAAGTCTTTAAAGTCTTGTTTTGACATTTGGTCCGACACACGCGCACACACACACACACACACACACACACACACACACACACACACACACACACACACATACACACACACACACACACACACACACTTTAACCCTGTATGAAGCAGACGGTTGATGTGTTTGCAGCGGATCAGAAGCAGCTATGGAGGACGGAACATGCCAAAATAAAAAATGAATAAATAAATAAATAAATGAATCAATAAATAAATACATAAATAAATATGTCATTAAATGTAGCAAAAAATAACATTAAATATAAATGTAGCCATTAATTAATTGATAAAATGTGACATAAATTGATATTTCTGAATTAATTTGGTGACGGAAAAAAAAAAATGGTGACGGCCAAAAACCAACATGGCGATTTATCAAAACTTGGAGGTTACCTTCTAAAGACAACCCAGAGCTGGCGGCTAGTAGCTAACGGTGCTAACAATGCAAACAAAGGTAAAAATGCTGACAGAGCTAACAGTGTTAACCTGGGGGGAATCGGAGCTGTAACCGCCGTATGATAACAGTGCAGAGCGGCGGCCGTGAGCTAGCCAGAGGGGCACGCTCACATCCACGAAAAGGCATTACTCCACTATATCTTTACATAAACAACAGTTTCTTGCTGCTATATTAATGCTCTGTATATAGTATAGAGCACCTTTAATGAACCATAACGTGTTGAGCCTGTGTGTGTGTGTGTGTGTGTGTGTGTATGTGTGAGTACCTGCCCAGGCTGTACAGGCAGTCTGTGCTCGATGCATCGAAGCCGTCGGGGTTCATCGTCGGCAGGATGTGGATACGAGTGCTGTTCAGTAACTGCAACGACCACGTTTCGTTGCTACGGTAACCACGCACCAGATCGTCGATTAGCTGTAGCAGCAGGACCCGGCCAAGAACCTACACACACACACATCAAAATAGTTTCCTTACAATTTAATACAAAAGTGCAGTAAACATATTAAGTAATTTCTCGGGTTAATTCGATGAAAAGTTGAATGAAGTGTGGTGCTTCAGAATGAACACAAACAACGACTATTATTGAACTTCATCTTGTGACTGCTGCTCAGTGTATTCATTCATTCCTCTTCTACCCAACATCTGTTTTTTTAACGTGACATGACATTTCAGCTCGATGCATGTTCTCTCCTGCTGGAAACGGCGGGGGAGGAAGTGATGTTGTGAGTCAGCAGGGAAGTCAGGAGCTGAGACAGAGAAACTTGAATGAATGAATGAGAGCCTCAGGAGGCAGAAAGAGAGAAGGGTGGGAAAGGCGGAAAGGTGTGTGTGTGTGTGTGTGCGTAGAAAGCCGCAACACACAAGTCAGGACTAGCGCTGCCTCCGGCCATCTTTTTGTGTTCCTCCAACAATAAACCCTCTTTTCTCTCTCTACTGTCGTCACACTACGATCCCATGTGCAAACCAGTAATGAATGTATCTACTAGCAGGTATTGTGTGTGCCTTAAATGTCTTGCTCTGTGGTAATTCAAAAGTATTCAGACGTAGGCTATTAATGATGTATTAGCCTCATAAATCATGACACATTTTTCTCCCCTACATGATATTATAGAGCTATTCCAACAGGAGACTGATCTTAGTTTCCTAGTCGGCTTGGTCACAGGTTAGAGACCAGACAAATATCAGCTCCCTTGCTCAGATTTAAAGGCCGTAGCAAAAGTAAAACATTTTCGTATGAACCTAAAGTGCCTACCCAAACAAAAAAGTACTCATGCGACCAGTGAGTAGAGGTTACCAAACCAAGATGGCGACAGCTAAAAACCAAGATGCGATGGCCAAAAACCAAGATGGTGACAGCTAAAAACCAAGATGGCATTAGCTAAAAACCAAGATGGCATTAGCTAAAAACCAAGATGACGATGGATAAAAACAAAGATGGCGACGGACAAAAACTAAAGATGGTCCTTTCAAACACAACGCAATAATGGCACTAATGCGCTCTGAAACCATTTATTTCCAATGGTTTGCGCCACACCACAGCGGCTTTTCGCTGTAAGCGATGGACGTTTACTGTGAAGTTACAGTTAAATACAGTAATTCTACAGCAATGTACTGCTAAATCACAGTAATATACTGGCGTAACTACTGTGAAATTACAGTATACAGCTGTCATTACACAATACTTTACTGTAAAAATGATACAGTACCTTGCTGTGAAAGTAATGCAGCTAGTAGCCAGTAAGTTACTGTGAATGTACGGTGAAAGAATGCACAGTGATTAGCTGCTTTTAATGATATAAAGTGTGGTGTTCCCATTAGAAACAGACCAATCAGCAGTGAGAGGAAAGGGCAGCTGTCCCCTCTAACAAGTAAGTTTAGATAACAAGGTTTCACCAGTCCAGTGTTGTTTACGTAGCTGTGCATTAGCAGATGTAAGCTAATGTTCAGTGTGCCTCACTTCTGTTAAAATGTCCTCAGAAACAACAACAGTTCCAAAGTCAAGGACAGCAAGGCCTGTGTACAGTTTGAAAACACAGGAAACTGTCGCTCCCTCTCTCGCCCACACATACTCAAAAACACAATGTCCTTTACAAAACTCACACAATCAATATAAGAAAACAAAACTGCCACTGTGAGCGGGTCAGTGTTGAAAGGTTGTGGCTGCATGCTATTCTGTCACTCTGTTAATCTGTGAACTCGGTCGGTCTCATCTAGCTCTCTGATATGTTTTTTTATCTGTTCAAAATTTACCTTTAAGGGAGATTTGTAAAGTAAAGACTCTTATCAACATGGGAGTGGACAAATATGTTGCTTTATGCAAACATATGGCGACAAATCATGTCGCCATCAAGATGGCGATGGACAAAAACCAAGATGGCAACGGCTAAAAACCAACATGGCGAGGGGCAAAAATCAAGATGGCGACGACCAACAGCCAATATGGTGACGGCCAAAAACCAAGATGGCGACAACCCAACACCAAGATGGCGATGGCCAAAAACCAAGATGGTGACGGCTAAAAACCAAGATGGTGACGGCTAAAAACCAAGATGACGATGACCAAAAACCAAGATGGTGATGGCCAAAAACCAAGATGGCTACGGCTAAAGACCAAGATGACGATGGCCAAAAACCAAGATGGCAACGGCTAAAAATTAAAGATGGCGAAGGGACAAAAACCAAGATGGCGACAGCCAAAAACCAAGATGGCAATGACCAAAAGCCAAGATAGCTCGAGGCTTCAAAACGGCAGTTCAGAATGACTAACACTGCGTTCACACAGAGATACAAAAGTAGTCGGCAGTCTCTGACGGGCTGAGGCCGATGGGAATGTCATTAGTTCTGCAGGTATTCAAATTTTTGATTTTACATGTCAGCATGGCTGAAAACATGCAATAACAGTTGAGAAATATGCTAATTGTGTTGTTCAGTACAGATAAGATCACCAAAAGGCGTCAAAGAGACTCTAAGCATGTTGTTAAGTGTGTTGTGAGCAGATTAAAGTCAAAAGACGTCTGTTTGATTTGACATTACTGAACCAACCAGTTGTCAGGATTAGTGACATGAGCAGACAAACACACAGAAGTGATTATTTTCCAAGGAGACGGACTTCTTTCCTGTTACTGACTGAACAGCATTCTGTCGGACGGAGACGACAGATACATCCTGACTCATCTGACCTCTTGATTTCCTGTTTTATAGTGGATGTTGTTTGCTTCCTGTGTTTCAGGGGTTTCCTACCAGGGGCCTGATGTATAAACACTGAGCGCGTACCAAAAACATCTATTTCCTACACAAACAGCAGCAGCTATACAAACAGAACAGGGGCATTAATCTGCTGCTATAAAAAAAAACAAGATGGTGACGACCAAAGACCCAGATGGCGATGCTTAAAAATCAAGATGGCGACAACCAAATACCATGATGGGGATGGCGGCGGTGGCTAAAAACCAAGATGGCGATTGCGAAAAATCAAGATGGCGACGACCAAAAACCAAGATGGCGACGACCAAAAATCAAGATGGCGACGGCTAAAACCAAGATGGCGATGGCAAAAAACCAAGATAGCCATGCCCAAAAAGCAAGATGGCTACTTCTAAAAACCAAGATGGCGACGACCAAAAACCATGATGGCGACGGCTAAAAACCAAGATGGCGACGGCAAAAAACCAAGATATCGATGCCCAAAAACCAAGATGGCAACTGCTCAAAACCAAGATAGCGACGCCCAACAAGCAAGATGGTGACGACTAAAAACCAAGATGGTGACGGCCAAAAACCAAGATGGCGACTGCTAAAAACCAAGATAGCGACGCCCAACCAGCAAGATGGTGACGACCAAAAACCAAGATGGTGACGGCCAAAAACCAAGATGGTGACGACTAAAAACCAAGATGGCGACGACTAAAAACCAAGATGGCGACGACTAAAAACCAAGATGGTGATGGCCAAAATCCAAGATAGTGACGGCCAAAAACCAAGATGGTTTAATATAACAAATATTCAACAACAATCAACTAATAAATTATGTTTTTTTGTAGATTAAGCTACCTGGCTACCGTTACCAGCTACAATATTAAAGTGATGTGTATACTGTACATGTATATTCACTTTATTTTACTATTGCCTTCAAATAAAACTCCTTTCACACAGAAAGTTTTCTGAGAAGTTCTAACTTAAAGACACACACTGATCTCTACACGACACCTCTCCAACTTTTCCACCGAGGCTACATTCCTGCTGTTATAATGTGTGTGAGTGGACTCAGTGAAAAGGCCTTTTTCTGGAAGTTTCCTCCGAACCGACACACTCCACTGACTCTGTTTGCTGACTGTGTAACACACTGTGTAAGTGTGGATGTGTGTGTGTGTGTGTGTGAGTGTCGTGGCGTGACTTGTCTATTTAAGGACATTTCCATTGACTTTCACACACACACATGCAGTGTGATCAGCAGTAGACCGTCACCACGGCAACCAGATGCTGGTCAGGGGTCCCTATGAGTTTCCTTCATTAAAAGGAACTTTTTCACTTAGATATATTTTGTCTTATTTCTTTAAAACTTTACATTTCTGTTTAATCAGATTTTTGTCTCATTATCTGAAATGTACATCAAACTTTATCGTAACTTCATTGTTCTGATTTGATTCAACTCTATATTGAGAGTTTAAATGTTTTCTACTCAAGATAAGATAAAACTTTATTTATCCTGAGGGGAAATCGCTGTGCAGCAGTTGCAATACAAAGTATGACGAGTGCAAATATAAAATATATATTTAATAATAATAATAATAATAATAATAATAATAATAATATATATTTTTGATACATTTTGAGGTAAATATTGGGGTAATTTTGCAGTAATTCCAAAGAAATTTCAAATAGGATACTTGCTAATTACCATGAAATTTGCAGACCTGTAAAATGAAGTGTTACCTAAACTAACAATAAGGTGCAAATCCAAAATATAAGTATGCAGTATATGCAATGCCAAAAACAGGTTAACAGTATGGATGCGTAGGGATCAGTCCAGGTGGACTGCATATAGATATGTATGTATTTCATGTAGTTTTAGTTTTTTTCAGAAATGCATAAAGAAATGTGTAAAAAAAAATACATAAATAAATAAGTTTGGGGAAATAAATAAGGGGTGAAATGCAAGTGAAAATCATGCAGAAATAAATACATTTAGAAATAAATACAGAATTAATAAAGAATTAATAAAAAATGTATGCAAAAACAAATAAAACATAAATGCAAAAATGAGAGTATGAGATTTATTCTTCCTCGCTCCTTATGTTGTGTTTGAACTGCTGTCAATTAAGTTATTTCCTGTCAGTTATTGCTGCGGTTGTTCTCGTAAATCCCCACGCTCACACGCACGCAAGCACGCACGCACGCACGCACAGTCTGTCATCTGAATACAAAAGTGTGTGTGGAGTGTGTTTGACTCTGAATGGCTTTTGTTGATCTCTTTAGTCTCCTTTTAGTCCCGCTTCCTGTCAACAGGGAGGGGTCCTGTTGTGTGTGTGTGTGTATGTGTGTGTGTGTGTGTGTGTGTGTGTGTGAGTGTGTGCATGTGTGTGTTCATTCACCTCGTTTCCATGCATGTTAGCCACATATTTGAATTCGGGGATGCCGACGGTGTGACGGCGAGGACTGAGACCCAGAGCCAACGCCCACAACTGCTGACCTGAGTGACAAAGAGAGTAAACCAGAGAGTTTTTACATTTATACGAGTTACATGTTGTGATTCTAAGTGAATCTACTGGAGAAATGATGATTAATACTGAATACAAGACTGGAGCTGGGTATAGTCTAGACCCCTCATTTGTATCATGAGATAGAAATGCATGAATAAAAGAATACAGAAATAAATATGTTTGGGGAAATAAATAAGGGGTGAAATGCAAAGGGAAAATTGTGCATAAATAAATAAATAAATAAATAAATATAAAATAAAATACATATAAAAAAATAAAGGCAAAACAAATAAAAATAAATGAAAAAATGAAAAAATAAATAAAACAAATGCAAAAAAAAATAAAAATAAAAATAAAAATATATACATAAATAAATATAAGGGAAAAATAAACAGAAGAGTAAATAAATAAGGGAATTATTAAAAGAGAAATATCAATTTATATTTTTCACATTTTATCAATTAATTAAAGGCTACATTTATTTTGAATATTATTTTTGCGACATTTAAAGACATATTTATTTACGTATTTATTTATTTGGGGAAAAGGTTAAAAATCTTTTTGTTATCATGCAGTGGACTGAATATTTCTTCATTCAGGTGGTTAGAAGTGTCGTTAAATGATTGTTCAAAAGTTGCCAGCTATTTGTTTTTAAAGAAAGACAGAAGCTTAGCTCTGTGACTTGAACTCCGACTGGAGCTAATATTTACCAAGAAGAGTCCATTTGAGTAACACACCAATGTGGTATTCATGCCTGTTCTCATCTGAAAACATGGAATCATTAACCATTGTTTGAAAAGGGATTATTGTCAGTGTTCTCACAACCTTAAACCACTTCTTAAATTGAAAATAAAACCACACACATTAGATTTAAAAGGCAGCACAAGCACAAATCTAACCTTAAAACATGTAAGAATGCTAATTTTGCAGCGTAGCAGTGAATCAGGCCTTAATCTGGCACCCGATTCATCAGATTATGAAAGTTTAAATGCTCCTCTGATGGAGTTTTTTTAGTGAGTAAAAGTTTCCATATAAACACAACTACTGTAACTATTGCAGATGAATGAATGAAGCTCTGCAAGCCACAACAAGTCAGTAACACTGAGGTCTTTACTTGTTATTAAGAGATAAAAAGTCATAATTTAGAGATATTTTCTTGTTATTAAGAGATACAAAGTCATCATTTTGCACACACACAGGCTGGACGCAGGCCAGGTGGTGTCCTGGATTAACACAGATTAGCTGTTTGTGTGAGTAATTAGCCAGATTAAGGCATCCCCAGATTAAATCAACCACCGTCTACAGTCCCGTTGTATGGTCACACAAACACCAACAGACACACACAGAGTCAGATAGAAGAGATAAAGTCAGAATTATGAGATCTCTTCTTATAATTATGAAATAAAAAGTCATAATTATGAGATAAAAAGTCATAATTTTGAGATCATTTCTTGTAATTATGAGATAAAAAGTCATAATAATGAGATCTCTTATAATAATGAGACAAAAAGTCATAATTTTTAGATCTTTTCTGGTAATTATGAGAAAAAATTCATAATTATGAGATGTTTTCTCATAACTATGAGATTAAAAGTCATAAATATGAGATAAAAAGTCATAATTATGAGATCTTTTCTGGTAATTATGAGATAAAAAGTCATACATTTTAGATCTTATCTCAACTATGAGATTAAAAGTCATAATTATGAGATAAAAAGTCATAAATTTGAGATCTTATCTCATAACTATGAGATTAAAGGTCATAATTATGAGATCTTTTCTTGTAGACAGAGACAGACAGTGCTGTTACCTCTGACAGACTGGCCGATGCTGTACAGGTGTGTGATGTCGGGGTTGGAGGCATTGATCTGAAGGAGGTACTGCTCGATCTCACCGTTGTTGTGGTAACGAAACTCCAACATGGAGGCCGGGGTGAGGACGAGGAAGGGCAGGAGGAAGAGGAGGAGCGATGACATCACTGCAGTGCGACCTGTGTGGGAGGAGAAAGTCAAAAGGTTTAAAACAACACAACAGCAGGTGGATTTCACCAGAATCTTCTACATTTTAACTGTTTTTATTTAAGAATATTTGATTAACCTGTTTGTTATCTCAATCATTGTTTGTTCCTGGTCTCATTCAATAACAGTTTATGAGGAGCAGATTGTCAGAAGTATGACTCATTGTGAAACGCCAGATATCAGGTCCAAAGTTGACCTGTAATCAGATGTTCTGCTTACATTCAGCATCACGGAGGACAGTTCAATGATTGAATGAATAGCTTACAGGTAAACAGGTGACAGGCAACAAAAACTCCACACAGCAATGAGGAACTGCATAGAAAGAAGAAGTCGTGGGTGATTTTCGAATTAAACCTGTCAGCTGAAAGAAACTGATGAATTTTAGATATGGATGTGAAACTGGAGCAAATTTTGATTTAAAATGTGATTGACAGTCACTGAACCGTTGTACTCATGCTCTCTGTCCTGCAGCCTTTCAAGTTTTCTTTTCAGGAATCTAAACTGTGTAAATATGTTGTTTTAAAATATGTTAAGTACAGTTTGTAGTGTTTGCAGATCCCTTCAGGAATGCTGTGTTTACTGAGCAGTTTACAGTTTGCAGTTTACAAACAGGTTACTGTCACCGTCTGCAAATGTCCCAAGGTGGACCAGTTTTCATGAACTCAGCTGGGGCTTTTGGGACTTTTGTTTCTACTATCTGTTTTTGTTGATTTAGTTTCTGTGTATTTTACTAAAATCATAATATTTCACGAATAATGTCATAATATTTCTATAATAAAGTCATAGTATTTCAAGAATGTCATAATATTTCTATAATAAAGTCATAATATTTCTATAATAAAGTAATAATATTTAAAAAATAAAGTCATAGTATTTCTATAATAGTAATAATATTTCAAGAATAAAGTCATAATATTTCAAGAATAAAGTCATAATATTTCTATAATAAAGTCACAATATTTCTATATCAAGAATAAAGTCATAATATTTCCATAATAAAGTCATAATATTTCTAGAATAAAATCATAATAGTTCTTTAATAAAGTCACAATATTTCTAGAATAAAGTCATAATATTTCTAGAATAAAGTCATATTAAAAATCGTTAAATCTTAAAGTACCTAGTAAAGCTGTCAGATAAATGGAGTAAAAATAACTTCCTTCTGAGATGTATTGGGAGTAGAAGTGCAAAGTAGTATAAAATGCAAAACACTCAAGTGAAGTACCTCAAATCTGTACTTGAGTGCAGTACTTTAGAAACTGATTGGATACTACAGTACAGTATGTGAACATTGTAGGAATGTTCCTGAAGCAGTAGATTAATGCTTATTGCTGATCGATAATCAGATATCAGTAGATCAGTACCGACGGTCAGAGTCTTACCTGGCTGCTGCCACCGGTCGGTTCTCTGGTCCGGATGTGAATCAAACACATGCAGGGACTGCTGCTCCTGCAGGAGTTACCAGAGGTTCACAGAGTCAACAGAGTCAACAGACGCGTCTGTATCTGTCTGCTGCTCTCAATGAATGTTACTTATTCACCAGCGGGTCTGCCGGTCTCCTCCGGGAGGGGCGGAGCTTAGAGGAGTCTCTGTGTGTGTGTGTGTGTGTGTGTGTGTGTGTGTGTGTGTTTGTGTGTGTGTGTGTGTGTGTGTTGA
>CAKAKR010061241.1:0-15626 GCA_916700685.1 Adelosebastes latens | reverse complement strand
ATTTTATATAGAAACAACTCAAACGTACCTCCAATCAACAGTTGAATCAATGTCTGCGTATCAAACTGTAAGTAACCATAGCAACAACTGCATCACTGCCAGTAACGGACAGTAATTAACTCGTGTTTTTACAATATAATTACTGTAATTATTGCTGCAATAGATCACTATAATTTTGAGTCACGTCATCAAACTGTAAAATGCTCAGACCAGCTGAAGAGTCTTTAATATAGTTAACGATTGATGGGTGTTATTTAGTTTTAACCACTGGTGACTGGTTGTATGGTAGGTTTAATTATACGCTATCACTCTACAGTATGTGGTAGCACATGTGTTACTTGTTCAAATCAAACTTTTTTATGTATTTCAGTATATTTTGTGTATTTAATGTTCATGTTTTACTTGGCAGCTAGACTACATTTTCCAATTTTCCAATTACAATTTAGTTTAAGTTGTTGTTTTTTTTGCATTTTTCCCAAAAGGTTGAAGTTCCTGTTGGGATGAACTGGTAATAGACCAGCCCACCTAAACACACCTGGTGACACACCACCTCCCACACAGCCCACATCACACAGGTAAACACTGGTGACATCAGGGGATTTTAACAGTAAGGTTATTCCCTATTGACGTCAATTAATGACATAATTCCTGGCATACAGTCAGTCTACGTTTTAAATATTAATCAAACACTTATCAGCACCACAGGTGAGCCTTGTACCTTTAACCTCCTGCACAAAAGTCCACTAGTCAGATGGGTTTTTTACACTACAGGGAAATCACATCAGGAGGGGACATGTTGAATTAATATTTTCAAAAGTAATGTGATTTATATTGTACTATACTTTATATGATTATGACACATAAAGATATTGGGATTACATGTTAAGAAAAAAAATCCAGTACACTTCTGTTAATCCTTAAATGGAAAATTCCGTAAATTTACAGTATATCCTCCGTACCTAGTCAAATAGCAGGCCCAACCTTTACATTCTGGATGGAAAACAGAGGCTAACGCTAGCATTTGTTCGTTACCTATCGTTTTTTTTGGACCACCTGTGGCTACAAATGGGGCTAACTCTACCTGACGTTTAGAGATTAATCTGTAATCAACCCATTGAGGAAATTGCATTAATGTCTTTGAGAGTTAATCATTTTGTCTGATCTTATCAGGGAGCAGAGATGGTGACGGTTAAAGAGCTACTTTTGGAAACACTGGAAGATTTGTTAAAAACGGAGCTAAAATCTTTCCAGTTTTACCTGCTTGATGCCCACGATGGCTTCTCCCCAATCCCAAGATGCTCGCTAGAGGACGCAGACAGGCAAGACACGGTGAATGTGATGGTGCAGAAGTACAACCAACAGGCTGTCGAAGTGGCCATGAAGATATTAGGGAAGATTGGCAGGAATGATCTGGTGCAGGATTTGTCAAAGAGAAGCTCAGAACTAAAAGGTAAGCTACGGAAAGACAGTTAATTCAATAAAAGTTAACATACATCAGACCGGTTATACGTCATCCAGAGTAGGCTCTCATGACCACGCTCCCTTTTGGGGGAAACCAATCCCGTGTCCCTCATAGACGGTAACAGAGTAAACAGAAAATGTTGAAACATGTCTCCAAACTTCTACTTAAAACAAACTGCTAATTGTTGCCGTGAAGTTGGTTGCATCAACAATAAATCCCAAAACACTGATCTCTGATCTGCTCCCCTGCCATGTCCTAAAAAAGATCTAATTGAGGGGCTTTATGGCTCCAAGCTATAGACCAGACCAGCATGGCGTCATTGCCAAGGCTGCGTTCCCTTTTGGGGGAAAGAAACTCGCCGTCACAGGAGAGAAAATGATGAAAAGCTGTTGTGTATCGGGTTAACCGAGGCTTTCACACTGACATTTGAGGCACATTCGATACGTGAATATTCGCTGTCAGAGTGGTAAACCACTAAATGATGCTGGTGACAGTGACTAGCATGGCTATCTAACGTTAGCTTGAGTGGGAGGCTGCTGCAGTAATACAGTCATACATTAACGTTATAGCAGCATCAGACTGTCGTCTCCAACTAAATCTTATGGTACGTGTCCACAGGGGCGTTTTTTAACGCGAGGGATCGCCTCGCTTCCCAGCATCGGACGCTTGATGGGCTGCCACTAGACACAAGGCACCTGATTAGACGAACGCTTTCCTTTGTGGGCTGCTGCTTCCAGCTTTCAAACCAGAACCAACATGGCGGCTCGTTTGGAAACTTTCTTCTCTTATTTCACGAAAATAGTTCACCAAAACGTGTTTCTGAAAACATTTAATGCGAGAAATAAGCCATGCAGTTGCTGAATCTGTCTTTATTTTGGATTGCCAAGGCTTATTTTAAAAGTTTCTTGGGAGTTTCCAGAGGCGGCAAGTCGCCTGTGATTTACATAAAGTAGCCTAGACCTCAACTTTATGCAAATGAGGAGCGGGCGACGTGACGTGTCTGTCTCTCGAATCGCGCTGCGACGCTACCAGAATTCATTGCACAGCTGCTTACATAGACAATGAATGGGAAGCGTGGAAAGGACTGGAGGCTGTGGACACGTACCTTCAGCCTGTAGATCAAACAGTTGTCTATTAACACGTTGGTTGTTCACGGACAACATTTAGCCTAACGTGATTCAATCAAAGGTCGGGGGAAACTTGTTAAAATATTGGCTAAAAGCTGTAAAATCTGTGCCCTAGGAAGCAACATGTTTTTTGGAATAAATCTATTGTCCCCAAGAGGAAATCTTGCTTGGACAATAGTGCTGCACATAGCTGCAACCAGCTTAAAACAATACAAGATAGTACATTGGTACACCAAAGATGCAATTTACATACAAATCATCTCTTCTGTGTCCCATGTGTCCATGTTTAGGGGATGTCAGTGATATTTTCGACACTCCAGAGGACACAGGAGCTTCCACCATTCCACCACAGGCTTCTCCTCTTCCTCACCCTCCCACCGACAGCAGTCAACCGAAAGGTAAAGCTCAACAGAGGACTCCTTTTAGAAATGTTTCTGGATCGTTCTCCTTGTTTAGTTTTGGGTGCTATAGATTTTTGGTAGAACTTAAAGTTTCTGTGGTGACGGTTCCAAGATTTTACATAAAGTCCAGACCCCCCCATTTATTCCCCCTTTTTTTTCACAGAACAGATCGAAATCTACCAACGCAAACTCCAAGATTACCTCCAGAGTGAAGTTATGTGTGTTCAAGAGGGCATGACAGAGACGAAGGACAAGCAGCGTCTGGATAGCATCTACACAGAGCTGTACATCACAGCCGGGGGGGATATACACATCAATAAACAGCATGAGATCCGGCAGCTCGAAATACAAGGGAGGGTTGCAGAGACAGAGATTCCAATTGAACCAAGTAACATATTCAAAAGCGCTACTGGAAACCACGAACTCATAAGAACGGTGCTGACTACTGGAATTGCAGGAATCGGCAAAACAGTCCTTGTTCAAAAGTTTTTGTTGGACTGGACTGAGGGAAGAACGAATCAAGATGTGCACCTCATATTTCCCTTCACTTTCCGAAAACTGAATTTACTGAAGGGAGAAAAGTTTCTTTTGGCAGAGCTAATCCACACGTGTATCCGGGAAACCAAAGACATCACAAAGAAGGAACTTAATGACATCTTCACAAAACTGCAAGCATCAGCACACACTGATTTTAACAAGAGTGAAATTAAACTTCTGTTTGTGTTTGATGGACTGGATGAAAGCCGCCTTCGGCTGGACTTTACTCGCGGTGAACGGCTGCCAGCTGACTTCGATGTGATGCAGTCAGCCTCAGTGGATGTGCTGCTGACAGCACTCATCGATGGCAGCCTGCTTCCCGCTGCTCGAGTCTGGATAACCACGCGACCTGCAGCCGCCGACCAGATCCCTCGAGAATTTGTCCACAGCATGACAGAGGTGAGAGGATTCACTGATCCACAGAAGGTGAAGTACTTTGAGAAGAGATTCCCAGATGAAAAGCAAGCCGGCAGAATCATCTCCCACATCAAGGCATCACGAAGCCTCTTCATCATGTGCCACATCCCAGTCTTCTGCTGGATCACTGCCACAGTTCTAAAGGATGTCTTGAAGACCAGAACAAGGGAAGACCTGCCCAAAACCCTGACTGAGATGTACACAGAGTTCCTGGTGTTTCAGATCGCACAGACAGAAGACAAATGTGGCACAAAAAAGAGCATTAAGTACATCCAGTTATTGGCAAAAATAGCTTTTCACCAGCTGCAGAAAGGCAACCTGATCTTCTACGAGAAAGACCTGAAAGACAGTGGTATTAAAATCTCTAAACTCGCAAAATACTCTGGCGTTTTCACAGAGGTCTTTAAAGAGGAGCGTCGGTGGAAGAGGGACGACGACAAGGGCAGAATGTTCAGCTTTGTCCACCTGAGCCTTCAGGAGTATCTGGCTGCCCTTTACGTGGTCATGTCACTGATTAACGACAACAAGAACGTCCTGTCCGAGCCAGAGATAACACTGGAGAGTCTGTGGATGCTTTGCAAGAGAATACCCATGACAGAAGTCCACGAGATTGCAATTGACCAAGCCTTAAAGAGTTCAAATGGGCACCTGGACTTGTTCCTACGCTTCCTCCTGGGCCTCTCCATGCAGACCAATCAGGATCTCCTTAAGCGCCTGTTGAAGATGAAAAAAGGCTTCTCTCAGTCCAACCACAAGACAATCCAGTCCATCAAGGAGAGGATCAGGGAGAATACCTCTCCAGAGAGGAGCATCAATCTGTTCTACTGTCTGAATGAGCTGAGAGATGACTCTCTAGAAGGGGAGATCCAACAGGCCATGACTTCAGGAAGGCTTTCCACAGAAAATCTCTCTCCTGCTCTCTGGGCAGCTCTGGTCTTCATCTTACTGTCATCGGAAGAAGCGGTGGAGGTGTTTGACCTGAAGAAATACTCTGCTTCAGAGGAGGGTCTACGGAGGCTGCTGCCAGTGGTCAAGGCCTCCAACAAATCGCTGTACGTGCACAGAAAACTACTTTTAACTGTATCAAACATGGGTTTATCTGTTAATTGTTGTTTATTTTTGACTGACTAATTATTTCTCAGGCTGAGTGGCTGTAAATTGTCAGTGAACAGCTGTGATGCTCTGGCCTCCGTCCTCATGTCTCAATCTTCTAAACTGAGAGAGCTGGACCTGAGTGACAATGACCTTGAAGATTCAGGGGTGAAGCGTCTCTGTGAAGGACTGCAGAGTCCACATTGCACCCTGCACACTCTCAGGTAAAGGCAGGTCCACACTAACAGATTTTTTAAATCTTAACAGATGTTGAAAATGTGAGAAACCCCACACATAACGACATGTTATGTTAAATTTAACAGTTTCGTTCCTATAGTGTGTGGAGAGCAACGATTTGGCCAAAACAGTACACCACACGCTAACAGATTCATTCAGGAACAACAAGAAAATCTTGCAAATCTCTCGCGATCAAACGTGATTTAAGTGTAAACATACATGGCGGATGACAGTTAGGAAGAATTACTGATGTTGACTATATATATGTGTTTGTGTCTAGACTGTCAGGCTGTATGATCACAAAGGACGGCTGTGATTTTCTGGCCTCAGCTCTGAAGTCCAACCCCTCCCATCTGAAAGAGCTGGACCTGAGCTACAATCATCCAGGAGACTCTGGAGTGATGCTGCTGTCTGCTGGACTGAAGAATCCAAACTGGGGACTAAAGACTCTAAAGTATGAACTGAGAACAAACAATTTCCCAGTCACACTTATATAGAGTTTTGGATCTTGTTAAATAGGATTATGGGTGATGGTGCATGGAAAATAATACCATATTGAACTTCCTTCCTCTAGCCTCGAATATGGTGGAGCACAAAGATTGAAGCCTGGTCTGAGGAAATGTAAGTTTACAGTCAATCTGAGTACGAGAACAGAACGCCACACAATCACTTATTTTACATTTCGTATTCAAAATATACTGTGAACACTCATGAGAAAAGGGTAGGAAGCTCATCAACAAATTAATTCGAAGCTACAAAGAATCTGGGACGGACGTGAGGTCACAGTGACCTTTGACCACTTAAATCTAATCAGTTCATCCTTGAGTCCAAGTGGACGTTTGTACCAAATTTGAAGAAATTTGCTATAGGCGTTCCTGAAATATCAAGAGAACGGGACAGACATGAGGTCACAGTGACCTTCGACCATCAAAATCAAATCAGTTCATCTTTGAGTCTAAGTCTAAGTTTGCACCAAATTTGAAGAAATTCCCTACAGGCGCTCCTGAGATATCGCCTTCATGAGAATGGGACGGACATGAGGTCACAGTGACCTTTGACCACCAAAATCTAATCAGTTCATCCTTGAGTCAGAGTGGACGTTCGTCCCAAATTTGAAGAAATTCCCTCAAGACGTTCCTGAGATATCAAGAGAACGGGACAGACATAAGGTCACAGTGACCTTTGACCACTAAAATTAAAAGTCCTTATATGATTCAACTTTTTACCAGGGTCTAGAGTTAAAAAAGTTAACAAAAATCACAATAAATCGTAATATCGAATCGCAATACTTAAAAATCCCAATACATATCGGCACCCAAGTATCGTGATAGTATTGAATCAGGAGATATAGGTGTATCGTCCCAGCACTATTTAACACTAAGCAAGAAGGTAAATAAGCACATTTCCCAAACTGTTGAACTATTGCTTTAAATTTCAGGTGTGTTAAATGATAAACTGCTGTTTTGTTTTGTCTATCAGACGTCTGTGAACTCACACTGGATCAAAACACAGCACACAGAAACCTCCAACTGTCCGACAACTCCACGAAGGCGACAGCCGTGAGAGAGAAGCAGCCGTATCGCCACCACCCAGAGAGATTCGACTGCTGGCTTCAGGTGCTGTGTGGCACTGGTCTGGCTGGTCGCTGTTACTGGGAGGTGGAGTGGGAAGGCCGGGTTTATATAGCGGTGACATACGGAGGAATCAGACGGAAAGGAGAGGGAGCTGACGGCTGTTTGGGAGCGAACGATCACTCCTGGATGCTGCTCTGTGACGATGATGGTAGTTACACTGTCCGGCATGAAGACAGAAATACATCCATTCGTCTCCCTTCATCTACGGCGACAAACAGAGTCGCAGTGTTTCTGGACTGTCCTGCTGGCATTCTGACCTTCTACAAAGTGGACTCTCAAACCATGATCCACCTCCACACCTTCAAAACCACATTCACTGAGCCTCTTTACCCTGCGTTTGGGTTTGGGTTTGGGAACGGATGCTTCGGTTCCTCAGTGTCCTTATGTGAGGTGGAAGACAGCATCTTCTCGTCCGGGTGTTGAGTGAAGACAGTCGCTCATTCACCCTGTACGGGATCACAAACTACGACGGAGTATTAGGGCCACATTGAGGAAAAAATAAATAAATATGAGATTTCGGGAATAAAGTCATAGGTTTACGATAAAAAAAGTTGTAATATTATGAGAATAACATTGTGAATCTGACGTAGACTTTTCTTAGGACCTTTCTCAAGAAGAAGACATTGGTGATCGAGGCCCAATGAGTTTTCATGCACTTACAGAAACTGATTAAGTAAATGAGAGACCTGGTTTTCTTTATCAAGTTCAGGTACGATGGAAAAACTGTCCGAACCGGACCAAAATGAGAAGCCTGATTTCTATGGGCAAGAGCTTTTATGTGTCCAGTGACACAATAGTGTAGGATATTTGCACATCAACAATGTATTAATTAAAAGATGTATGAAATACTGATGTCAACAAATCCATTCAGTGATGAAGACCGCGTGATACGGTTAAAAGCTCCAGATGAAGCTTGTAAGTGGACATTGAGTTGGTATTGCTATGGATGAAATCAAAGCAGCTACTGAGCTTGCACGTCAACAGATCCATCTCCATGACAACTGAACGAACCCTATCTGATGATGAAGACCAAGGGATGCGATTTAAAGCTCCAGAAAAAGCTAGTACAGGACCTGTATGTGGACTTTGAGTTGTTTTTGTTTTTGTTTTTCTTAACTATATAAAGCTTTTGGGATATTTCTCTAAAAAACACAAAAGACAACCTCATAGCGGTGCTAGAGAACATGAATGTCTGTAGAAAATTTCATTGTAATTTTCAGCCACAAAAATTAAACATGATTTTGGTGGCTGTGGGGCAATTCATCAAGGTCTTTATTTTTTGTTGTATTTGAAAAATACAATCTCGCAAAATCATAGAAAATAAATGTTTACAGCCCAGCTTGTGGCTTTTGTGACTAAATGTGTTGAGTAATCAGGTGAAACACGGCTTCTTGTTCCTTACGGATTCATCCTATGGACCAAAGAGATGACAATTTTGAAACTCAGCAACTCTTTTTGGGAGGTTAAAGGCAAGTTGGGCGATTTTGAGAAACTAGCAAGAGTACAGTAATTTAAAAAAAATTATCCAGCCAAAAAACCCAGCCCACTGTTGCCAACTCCTTTCCAATGAAAGTAGCTAGAAGCACTAGCTCCAAAAGTCCCTAAATCTAGAGAGAAAGTTGCCAAGTCGGCAGCACTGACAGTCCGACGCTTCAGGCCTCCCTCTAAAGACACTTCCCCAAAATTATCATTACAATCATTAACATATCATAGTGAACATAAAGAACCAATATGGCTGTAGTCACCGTGACGTCACCCATTGGTTTGTGGACTACAGTTTTGAAGCCTTGAGTTTGGCATTTTGGTCGTCGCCATCTTCGTTTTTGTTCATCACCATCTTTGTGTTTTGGCCGTCGCTATCTTGGTTTTTTTTCATCATTATCTTTGTTTTTTGGCCACTATCTTGGTTTTTGGCTGTCACCATGTTGTTTTTTTGCAACCAGAAGTGACATGAGAGGGTGGAGCTAAGTACAACCGAACGCTGAGTAAGACATTTTTAGGCGACCAAGAATGTTACAATTAACTTTGATGAAGTGAAAACACACTGTGAAAGGGTTAAAGTTGTAAGACGAAAACACGAACAATTCCCAGATCGGACAACGCCGTGGTAGCGACCTGTCCATCACAAGGTAGCCCCGCCCTAAAGCATCCCCTGCTTTATAGTCTATTTGACTCTAAATGGGACCAGAATTTACTAAATGAACATCATGCTGTATTGAAGAAGACTTGAAACTAGTAATTGAGACCATAAACTCATGTTTACAATGTTTACTGAGGTAATAAATCAAGTGAGAAGTAGGCTCATTTTCTCATAGACTGCTATACAATCTGACTTCTTTTAGCAACCAGAGGAGTCGCCCCCTGCTGGCTGTTAGAAAGAATGAAGGTTTAAGGCACTTCAGCGTTGACTTCACTTTTCAGAACTGGAGGTTGCCGCCTGGTTAAGCCCTAAAAGGAGGGATGAGGAGGGGGTCGTCTATAATACTGGTTCTGGAGACCTGGTTAATACAGCTCGATTTCAGCTGAGAAGCCTGATTATTTGTCCGTGTAAACCTTTAACCGGCTTTATTAAGTGTGTGAAAGCCTCGTGCACACTTTGCTGCTGAATCCCCAGCTGCTACACACACACACACACACACACAGTCTGTAATCCAAACTACAGAGAGCTACTGGTGTGTGTGTTAAGAGTGTGTGTTTGTGTGTGTTAGTGTGTGTGCTCCAGGGCAAATAGCGTCTGATTTGTACTGTGACTCTGCAGCCTTCAATTCTATTTTCTCTCAATGTCACAGACTGAGTGTGTGTGTGTGTGTGTGTGTGTGTGTGTGTGCGTTCAGGGTTTCATGTTGTCAGGTTATAATCCTGTCAGGCTCAGAAACCTGAACTGACATGAACAAGAGAGAGAGGAATGAATGACAGACTCTCTCTCTGGGGGTAACCATGGAAACAGACGTGTCTCTGTTACCACGGCTGCAGGTTGGAAACCGACTGCCTCTGTGCCCCTGAGCAAAGGGTAACTACACAGCATTTAAAAGGTCGGAAGAAGAAGAAGAAGAAGAAGAAGAAGAAGAAGAAGAAGAAGAAGAAATGCATGAATGCTTTAAAACTGCAAAAATATCAAACTAAACACTAAAACAGTCTAGAGACCATCTTGTGACGGGATCACACCAGCCGCAATGCCAAATCGAGCCTGGAGCGCCAATTCCTAACCCCCTACTTCTGGCGCCCTTCCTCGGACCATACCTATCTTCGAACTCGGACTTCATTTTGATCTCAACTACCAGCGCTCAAAGTGAGCCGGTACTCCTCTCTTTACCCTCTCCGTGTCAGGTTCTCAGGGCAATTCATAATGCAGCGCCAGTGTTTTTGAGTGGCGTCTCATAAAGCCGTATGAACCAACACAGTCTCACGGCATCTATCTATGTAATGTTTGTAGACGTTTTAACAATTTCTTTACAAATAATATCTTAATCATTAACAATTACATTTACTGGTATAATGTGTGCAACTATAAACTGTTAAAATAACAAATTATAGTATTACTAATAATTAGTAAACATTATTAATTCTCATTTAGTCGTTTGTGATTAGTAAAATAACTATCTATTTACCATCTATAAATGATGGATATTATAAAGTGTAACAGAGACATCAAACTACGGGCTAAAACTGACATAAATGACAAACGAAAGAATCTAAAGCAGACATAATATCAAACTAAAGACACTAAAAATGACATAAATTAGCTTTTAGTAGATTGTAGTAAGGAATCAAGATGTAAAACTGGACCCTAAAACTGACAGAAACATCAAACTAGAGACCATAAAACCCAAAGACATATCAAATGAAATGGAGGAAGAATATGAACAAAGAGCAAAAGGAAGACAATGCAACCAGAAGTGATCTGAATGATGGACGCTCTCCCTCCTCTCTCGGTCTCTAATGAGTAGTTTCAGTCTTGTGTTGTAATAAAAGGTTTGTGAGACAGAATATGCAACCTCCTATTCTGCTGCTGTCACACTGCAGTCGGCCTTGGTGTGTGCGTGTGTATATACGTGTGTGTATATATATATATACGTGTGTGTGTGACAGATATTACCATATCAATGGTTCCCTCATGATAGCTTCCTCCCACTTCTTCTACCCCTTTTCTGTTGGGACGTAATTGTGGCTGATTATCAGAGGAGCACTGTTATCAACACACTCACACGCACACGTGCATGCGCAAGCACACACACACGCGCACACACACACACAAATGCACGAACACACACACACGCACACACAGGAGAGAATCAGAGCAGGAAAATATTGAAGCAGCAGAGAAACTCGTCTGTCGAGGAGAGAACAAAATAAACCGGTTCAATGAACAGAGAAATCTGAAAAAAAAGGAGAAAGGTACAAAATGAAGAGAGAGAGAGAGAGAGAGAGAGAGAGAGAGAGAGACAGAGAGAAACTGGTTTAAACCTGGAATAACATCTTTTTTTAGCCAGTAGGGGGCAGCAGGTGAACGTAAAGCTGGTGCACACTAGACAATTTTCAATTCTTAACTGATTTTAAAAATGTCACATAAGGACGATTTTTAATACTTTGTCATAAGAACCCACAAACCAGACGATTTAGTCAACACCATAGACTCTATATTAGAAGTGGACATAGTCACTGGGACGTCACCCATTGGTTTGTGGGTATTGAAGCCTTGAGTTCGTCAATTTTAGCTGTCGCCATCTTGGTTTTTGGCCGTCGCCATCTTGTCTTTTTTGGCCGTTGCCATCTTGGTTTCTGTCCATCGCCATCTTGATTTTTGGCCGTTGCCATTTTGTTTTTTTGTTGTCGCCATCTTGGTTTCTGTCCGTCGCCATCTTGATTTTTGGCCGTCGCCATCTTGGTTTTTGGCCGTTGCCATTTTGGTTTCTGTCCGTCGCCATCTTGGTTTTTGGCCGTTGCCATTTTGGTTTTTTGTTGTCGCCATCTTGGTTTCTGTCCATGTCCATCTTGGTTTTTGGCCGTTGCCATCTTGGTTTTTGGTTGTCGCCATCTTGTTTTTTTGGCCATCGCCATCTTGGTATCAATCAATTAATCGACTAATCGTTTTAGCTGTACTTTTACATTTTTTGACATATTTATGGGCAAAAATCTTAGTCTGTAAATTAACTAAAGCTGTCAGATAAAGTAGTGAAGTAAAAAGTACAATATTTCCCTCTGAGATGTGGTGGAGCTCAAGTTTAAATTGTCATGAAAAGAAAAGAGTCAAGTAAAGTACAAATACCTAATATTTGTAGTTAAGTACCATTCTTGAGTAAATATACTCCGTTACATTCCACCAGTGGAGGATACAGACAATCAAACTAAACAAAAACCCTTTTCAAAATCATCCACTATTTTTTAGAAGAAATAACTTTATTTTTATTTGTTACTACCTTATTCTGTAATGAACCAACCGACACTGACGATCTGGTGTTGTTACTACGATACTCTTCAGGCTGAAACATGAACACAGTGTAACTGCTGTCACATTATGCTGAGTGTGTTTATCAGTTTGTAACGAATCATCAATATTCATATGTGCTGTTGTGGAAAACAGTAGCTGAATAGGGATTAATTTGGTTGAGTAGCAACAGATGAACCCTTCAAGGTCCTATTAACAATTCTACTGGATTCTACAAGAAAAAAGACGCCACTAATTGGTTTGTTTAACGTCTCTGTCAGCGCACAGTTTCACAGAACGTATTGTCACAGGGTGTTAAAATGCGCTGACACACCTCCCCTTTAAATATACATATTTATATATATATATCATAAATATTATATATATAATGTAATAATACTTTACCACTTTGAAAGTCTTGTAGTGTGAACGTGGCTTTAGTTAGGGTTAGGAAAAAACAATGGTTTGGCTTAAAATAAGTATGTCTGTAACGTAAGCTACGGACGTAACATCATGTGACTCAGTGGCGTAGCGTCATCAGTAAAAATCACTCAACATTTGGTTTCACAGTGGTTTTCAAAGTAGGAAATAACAATAATTAAGTGTATATGTATAGCACGTTTTAGAGGTGCTTTAGACAACTGAACAGTTTAGTGAGAGCGCCTCAAGTTTAGGAACTTTGACTGTGTTTAACATCTGACATGATAACACTATATAAATGAGTGATAATCACACCGCATAATATATCCGCTTTAAAATAAATCAGTTTTTTTTTTCAGTGCCTCACATGTTCACACACTAAATTTAGTTACATGGCTGTTAAAGTAAATTCACTCTCTCTCACCTCGCCTTTACTGTAAATATATGTAGTGTGAATACGTGTGTGTGTGGCTGCAGTGTGTGATTGAATATAATTAGCTCCTGCAGGAATTCACCACTTCTGTCGCAAAAAATTCATAACTTGGCAGAAAATCTCTGAGCAGCAACCGACAAATCACACAGCCGCTGGACACAAATCAGCACTTTTTTGCACAAACAAGGCTCGTTACAAAGATAGACAGGTGACACAAACACGGACTCTCCTCCCAATTAAAGTCTAATCATGTCAGCAAGAGGATAAAGTTTTCTGCTTCATTAGCTGGTCGTCCTGTTTGTCCAGTAGTTAAATATCAATCAGCCCCACCCCTCTTGTAATCATGCCATTGGTCCAGCAGGAAGTCGTTAGCGGTGTTAACACCAGTCTAATTAAGGAGGTCACGCTGTAACGAGGAGCTGCGAATAATCCATCCATCAAGCTTTTAATTTCTCTCAGCCAATCAGATCCTCCCGCTGACTCGGTCTCTCTTCACATTAGAACGTCGCCACCAATCGAAGAGCAGATCTATCACTGTAATGAACACTGATGGGTGTGTGTGTGAGTGGGTGGGTGGGTGTCATTTCATGGATGTGATTGGTCGCTTTTCTTTCATACTTCCACTGCACCTTCAGTTCATGTGTCACACTTAAACTGCCCAAACACACACACACACACACACACGCACACAACCACACACACACACACACACACACACACACACACACACACACACAAACGTGTATTGCTAGCAAACTGAGGTCCACAAAACTGTCCTCAAACACCAAACTCAATGAAGAAAATTCTGTTTTTAAGTTTTTTATCCTCTCCGTTTAGCCCGGAGTTCCTCTTGGCTGTGACCGGTCTCAACGTATCCTCATACAACGGTTCCTATGATGTCTTACGAAAAGTTATTCCTCATTTTTTGTACGTTCTCCAGCAACATGTGTCAATTTCTGCTCGTTACATGCATACAGTCTTTTCAAAATTAACTTCACAGCAAACAACTAGGTTACGTTTAGGCAACAAAACTACTTAGTTAGGGTTAGGAAAAGATTGCGGTTTGGATTAAAATAATTCCGGAAGTGCCGTAACTTCGACAAATAAATCAACGTTGACATCTGGTTTCACAAAGGACATGATCAGCGGTCTGCTGGGCGAAAGTCCACTGTTTTTTGACCCACCCATCCACCCCGAACTCCTACCTATGCGGTGTTCGTCGCTCTTTATACTTCCTGGTTCACAATTACGTGGATTACATACAAATTTATATATATGGGGATATATATATACAAATTACAGTGCATTACTTTTCGTAGGTATAGCTACGAACGGTATATGAGAACAGCCTGCACTTGTCGAGGCAGATGGCGACCAACTAGAGCCTGGTTCTGCCTAAGGTTTCTACCCGTTAAAAGGGAGTTTTTTCTTTCAACTATCGCAACTGCACGCTCATGGGGGATCTCTTGATAGGTCTCTAAATTGTAGAGTACGGTCTAGACCTGCTCTATATGAAAAGAGTCTTGAGATAACTTCTGTTATGATTCCATCCATCCATCCATCCTTCCATTTTCTTCCACTTATCTGGGGCCGGTTCGTGGCGGCAGCAGGCTAAGCAGGGAATTCCAGACGTCTCTCTCCACAGCAAAGTTTTCCAGCTCTTCCTGGGGGACCCCGAGGTGTTACCAGGCCAGACGAGATATATAATCTCTCCAGCGTGTTCTGGGTCTCCCCCGGGACCTCTTACCAGTTGGACGTGCCCGGAAAACCTCCAAAGGGAGGCGTCCAGGAGGCATCCTGATCAGATGTTGAATCACCTCAGCTGTCCCCTTTAGAGGCAAAGGAGCAGCGGCTCTACTCCGAGCTATATATCATATATGATTTGACGCCATATAAAAATAAATTGAATTGAACTAGAGCAGCAAATTAGATATCACTATCATTAGATATCAGATTAACCTGCCATTGAAAATAATCCCTAATAAATGCACAATTTCCCCTATAGTCGTATAGTTTTGGAGTGTCGCCTTATCTTCTTCTCGCTCCAATTTCGCTCCGGTAACTACTGCCCATACCATGAGCCAGACTCAGAATGTCGTTGAGTATTGTATTGTATATCAAACCCTCCGTTCACATGCCCTGATTGCCACCAATAAATATTATAGACTGTCTCCAAAACAGAAGAATAAAACAAACTGCGAAAGTGCGAATGAATCCTTTAAACTTCAACTTTAAATACACACAGACACACACACACACACACGTGTGCGAGGCTGTGGAGAGGAAACATCATTTATTCAATATTCCATTACCTTCTCATTGGAGGCGAGAGACTCATTTATTCTCATCAGGAGAGCGAGAGGGAAACAGGATATTGTGTATTAACTCCATCAGTGTAATGATGTGGAGCTTTTATATAAAGTTTATAATGAAACGACTGC
>CAKAKR010061240.1:3049-16219 GCA_916700685.1 Adelosebastes latens | reverse complement strand
AGCCATCTGTGGTTTTCCTTCAATTTAACACTCTTTCCAGCTGTGTTTTCTTGTTGTTAGTTGTTGTTAATGTTTTTTGCGCACGTCTCCCTGCTGCTCATCACTATTTTCGGTCACAAAATAGTCCAAACATCAAGATAACAAAATGCTTTAAAAAGTCTTTAAAAATGATGCATTTATTTACATTTTCCAAATAGTTTTATATTTACTATTTGCTTTTGCCAGTAACATTAGCTAAGTGGCTTCATAATATATTAGTTAACTCCTAAGGATTACATTTTGTTGCTTTTTCAGTCAAATTTTATCTTGCCAGAAAAACTGTGCACCCCACCACTGTGCCAAAAACACCACAGCACATTGTGTCTGCTTACTAGAGCTACATTTTCAATCTCTACTATTGCAACATGTATAGCTTCTTCTACATAACACACCTTGTCCAAGACATGCACACTATAAAAGATAATGATTTCTGGGTCATGTACCACAGTTCAGGAAACAGATTTGGCAGTGAGGGTCAGTAAAAGTGAAGTGAAGTGAAAGCCTCAATGGTCAGAGATGCATGTCTGTGACTAACAAGAACAGAGGTTCACTCACCCAGTGAAAACCAGACACAGCAAGGTGCAGATGAGGATGAACACCTGGTTGAACATGGCGGAGTGGGTCCTCTGGATGGCACGATGGAAGTCATTCTGGACATAGGAAAAGAGGTTACTCGATAGCCAGGTCTTTATTACAATATCCATACCAATGTGTGTGAATTGAAATACATTACAATATTTGTAAGTTCTCAATAAAAACAGCATCAAAACACAAGTCAAACAATGCTGGAAAAAGTCAGTTAATGTATTTATATTTATTGACTTTGCCTTGACCAACAAGGATGGTCTGGATACAAATTAACACACAAAAAGAAGATCTTCATTTGCAGATTCTGGCATAGATTCTTTACACACTATACAAATACACTCTACTCCACTGTCCTCCACTTAATAGAAACATTTTAGTACTACAGTATAGGGCTGTCCTCCACCAAAGAAATTCAATTAACATACAATTTTGTTGACTAAATCAATTAGTTGATTTAATCGACAGATCTGTAAAAGCTGAGTTTCTCCACAAAGAACCACAAAAAAAAGCACCACTTTAAATCTCGTGTTTATCAGAGATTTGCTCATATGTTTCTTGGAAGTAAGTAATTCAGCATGAAAAAGCATAAAAAAAATGACTAGTTGAAAAAATCTCTCTGTTCAATTGCCGCTTTTTATTTTGTCAAACGTAGGCCAAGCGCCTATTGTTCAGGGTGCGACAGCTGCACCCTGAGATAAAAAATAGTTCAGCTTTTGGAACGATGCAGCGCGCACCAACACCACCTCCACCTCCACCTCCACTCACAGGGAACAACCAATTACAGCTGGCAAGTATCTTTTCTTTCTTCCGTAAATATCAGTCTACGGTAAATATATGGAGGAGAAGTTAATCATTTTAGTGCAGGACTACCCAGAGGTTGACAATCTGTCCCACTGACTATTTTACTGGCTTCACCCTTTCCATCCGAGGACGTCACAACATCCGGTTGAAATGGCAGCAGAATTGATGCAGACAAATCGAACAGTAAAGCTACTGTGAGGGATTTATGGTGCTGGAAATTAATTAATCTTTGTTTTGACTTAGTTTAGTTTAGTCAGTGAGTTTTACTGCTAAATTACAGCAACTTTATCATCATCGTTATCGCAGCGCACAGGTTTTGGTTGTTTAGTGACGGCAGGTGCGACAAGAGCGCAACCTTCCAAGCACCTTGGTTAAGAGGACGAAAGCTGCACTGTGTTTTTAGACGCTACATGTGAACGGCCCCTTAGTTGACTAAGACCAAAACGACCAATCAGTCGACTAATCGACTAAGAGGGGGCAGCCCTACTACAGTATATTGCTCTTTCTCCTTCTCCGTCTTGAAATGTACTGTAGGCGCTCACGACTCATTTTCAGTTGCACCTTGTTAGCATGTTCTGCCTGCCACCGCCTCCCTCCACCGCCTCTCCAAACTGTCCCTGTCTTCTCTGCATGTGCTGGTCTGCTTGGCTTCAGCTTCTTTCTACCATCTGCCCAACTATACCGCCTTGGCATGAGGCTCGTACTCTGTCATGGTCTCATCTGAGTCACAGCGAGAGAACACACTACACCAGTTGGACATCATCTAATTGTCACTTTGCACCTACTGTATGGTTAATCCTGGACAATACTGATACTACAACACCAGAATTCTGTGCACCAGGCGTTTTTATCCCCTCTGTGCTTCTATGCTGCATTGCAGTGTTTGTCTGTTTTTCCTGCACTTGCCCCTCTTTTTTTTGCTTTGGCTTGCCCTGCTGTTGGTTCTGCTTTCATTTAAATGTTAATTGTTTTAATGTGCCATGGTCCCCCATAACTATAATTTATCATTTACATTATAGGACTACAGTATTTGCATGCTTAGAGGTAGCATCAATAACCCCCATCAACTGCAGCTGGTGGCATAATGAAGATTAACTGAATGAGTGTGAGTCATAGCTAGCTCTCTATGTAACCATCCATACAAGATACACTCCTGAAACAAAAACGCTGTCCTATGGTCGTGGGTCTGTTCAATCGTAAACTCAAAACCTGAGTTGGATTCATTTAATTTTTTAGGCAATTGTTAAAAAAAAATGTCCTCCATCTCTAGCATCTCTTATCTTTTCTCATTGGCTAGTGCAGTGTAAACTCAATTCTGTCCAGACAGCTGAATTGTATAAACCCACTCAGCCCTTATGTCACATTCACACCAAGAACGAAGCAAATTTTCACCTCACTTTACTCGCACGAGTTGGACCGCCGGGTTCATTTATGTTCATTGCTCTAGATGCGCAGGAAAGGAGAAGGGGCTTGTCTCCATAGAGCAAAACAACTTTTCTTTCCGCCATCAACCGTAGAAGAAATAACCACTGTTGCTGCTTTGTACATGTTGTGGAAGTCCCAGATGTGTCGGAAAACCAAATGTTGTTGTGTCTGGGTTCATAACATCACCCGCCTGTCAGCTATATTCACATACAGTGCCATTGCACTGACAGTATGTAGCAAGCCACACGTCACTACTGCAGTATGAACCCAAAATAAACAGATAGTGCTGTGATTTAACTGCAATAAACGGATCAAAAGGATGCCGAAATAACTACATAATGATGATTTTTAAAAAGTCTGAATTCATGGTTTGTCAAGTCTGTCCGCGAGACGTCAAGCAAACAACTTTTTAAACGCTTGTTTTCTGAATGGAGTTCGGATCGATCAGTGCCAGGCTATGCTTACATTGTAGTTGCTCCAGCAACACTCAACATCACGTCATCTGGGCATAAATACGGCAGCGACGTTGTTGTTTACAGACAGACAGCATTCGCATCGCTTCGCCTCTTTGCATTGACTTTGTATGTAATCGCGCCACGTGAAAAGTTTGCTTCACGCTTGGTGTGGATGCGCCATTATAGTCTCCTTTACTCATAAGCTGGGGGCCTCCAATATGGCTGCCACAGGATAGATAATTTACTTTCAAAGCCCTCAGTGGTAAAAAAAACCCCAAAAAACAAATATGTGTTATGTGTGCGCTCTTTTATGGAACACAGCTACAGTTTGTACATTATTGAAAATACTTACGATCATGTTCTCCAGGGCACCTTTGGCTAGCCAGCAGTTCAGAAACACAGGAACGAATATGGTTCTCAATGGACTCCAGAAGATCTTAAGGAAGAAAGGAAAGACAGAGGGAAGGTGTGAAATATATCAGTGAAATTTGTATCTGTCAACATACCCGAGACACGAAAGGAAATCTTTATTCTCGATACAGGGAAGAAAATAAATTTGCCCTTGAACGAGGTACACATGGTATTGAGGTATTAACATTAGATTATTGGATAGCTCAGAGCAATACAATATCAGAATGACCTTGAGCCTGTGCTAATACATTTTTTATGAAACATATTGACAGCTCACTTGATTAAATAAATTACTCACTGTGATTATAAATGGCACTGAATTGATCATCTCCAATATGAAGGATATCTGGAAGATCTGCTCCCAAATGTTCCCCTAGAAAGGAAATTGAGAGAGCGCAGATTATTTTAAAGAGAAGTGAGATTCCAGTAATAACGAGGGCGTCAGCTGAGACACGAAAACAAAACTGTATAACAGTGAAGAAGGATACTGCTTTGTATGTTGTGAGTTGTAAGTCCATGTTACTCTAATAATACAAATTAAACTTTGTTACAAACAATTTCAGTATTGATCTGAGCTTATCAAAGCTGGAATGGAGAGGTCAGTAATTAATGTTGGGTCAGGAAACAACACTCCTCATTGACACGTTTTTGTTCTTGAGGCATTCAAAGCTAGTGCTCGTTTGTGGAGCATTTTAATGATGCTTAGCTACTGTGCAACAGTTTATATATAGAAACAGAATTATTATCATAGTCTTTGTAATTAAATCTATCTTTTTTTCCAGATTTTATTACTTTTTGAAGAGTTTACACTTGCTTTAAGACAAGTGTTATGTAAATTAAGTTTATTAGTACCCTTGGATTATTACATGAATTATGTATTCAATAAAGCCTTGAATGAAGGAAAGCTAAGCTATTTTCCAAACGACAGAGGAAAAAAAACACTTTTAAGATTGGAAATACTTGACAAGATGTAGGCCAGATAATAAAGTATACTGTATACATAGAGTAAACGAATGGCTGCAGCTAATTGCACAATCAGCGAGTGGGACTGAATATTAATCACATATTGAGGGCGCAGCAGAGTTTACACGGAGCAGTTCAGCGGTGGCTTCTGTCTATGATGGAGCTATTAAAAAGCTTAGGAAAGAAAATAAAAGTTTGTGACACCGAAACATTATCAAGGTTACATTTTATCACCAGCTGAAAACAGAGGATTTGCTCCGCATAAAATATATGCAGTACGACTCCCTCAACAGCCTTCTGAGAAAGGAAAAAAAGATGTGGCAAGACATAAAAGGATCAAAACCATTGCAAATAATAGGAGGATCACCACAGGGTACGGAGCTGAAAACTATAGAACAACATGTCTAAGAGACACTAGCAGTCTCAGAGCAGCAAAGCTAATATTTCCAAGCAAAGACCAGCTTGTTATTGAGGTTGGCAGTACTTTTAAGACTCTGGACCTTTGATCTTCAAAAGGTGTGGGTGGTATTAATAAGACAGGTGTCTTCTGCATATTTGGTCCCCAGAGAATCCCAAGGTTATTTAGGTTTATTGTATTCAGATGCAGAGTGGTTGAACTTCTCTTTAATGTCTTAACGTCTAAATAAAGCAAGTAACCAGTAAACAGAATGCAATGTTATGCAATCAATCCAACAACCATTTAATGGTACAGTGTGTAAGATTTGGTGGCATCTAGTGGTGATGTTGCTCACTCCTCCCTTTCCGAGACCGCGGTAACGTGAGCCGCCGAGTGCATTTGCAGAAAGCAAGCATATTTGGTCACTCCCATGTTGATAGGAGTATTAAATACGTGACAAATCTCCCTTTAAGGTACATTTTAAACAGATTCAAAATGTGCGACTAATCGCATTTAACTACGGACAATCAGGCATTAAATATTTTAATCGATTGACAGCCCTAGTTAAAACACATAAGATTCTCACTAGAGCCAGTGATGGGTTTGTCCATTCTGGGCTACTGTAGAAACATGACGGAGCAACATGGCGGACTCTGTGAAGAGGACCCGCTCCCTATATAGATATGAAGGGCTCATTCTAAGATAACGACAACACAACGATTCTTAGTTTCAGGTGATTATACATTAAAGTAAACATAGTTATGAATATTATATTCCATTTCTGCTAATAGATCCCCCGAAATGTTACACGCTGTTCCTTTAATAACTTTTATTGTACTTTTGTAAAACTTCTAATTTATAATAGCTGCTGTACACTGCATCAGAGAGGTTTTGTGTGGCCATATTTCATGTTGTATTTCTATTGTTGTACTGGATTGCATTACATTGCAAGGTATTTTTTAACATGTTGTCCACCTCATTAACAGACTGTACAACTCCATCTGCTTATCCCTGCTCATTAGCAGTGGAGGAATCTCAGACAAATACTGACCTTTTCTATTAGTGGGAACTTGAGTTATTTCCATAAAATACATAATGCGGATATCTTCCCTCACTACTTGCACAGTCGTCCTTTTAAATACAGATGAACTGAGGACCAAAGTGCACCTTTAGAGGAGTCGCATAGATGAAACAAAAACAGCACTTCCAGCCCTGCAAAATGTAACTTGTGTGCATGATGTCTGAGTCTAAAATGAGTGGTAAAAGTCTTCTGGCCCTGTCTTTGATAGGTGCCTTGCTTGGCCCTGGACATTTGGACTGGACACTGAAAGGTGTCGGCCCATGAGGGAGAACAAGCGGGATGTGCTGGACTTTGATCAGACAGCTGTTAAGACATCAGCTAGGATTAAAGAGAGAAACTGTGCACTGTGGACACGTTCCTTACCTTGTAGCTGAGATATGTGATAAGTATGGCCTCCAAGAAACTGATTAAGGCCACTGTCACCTGCAGCAGACGGGAGAGGGAGATAAATGAACGGAGCAATTGCAAACTCATCTCCTCTGGCTGCTCGACCTTCACTGAGGAACTACTGGGTTCTACAATGCTTTTATCCAACAAATGGCTGCTAGAGTGTTTGGGTTGAATCACACATTAAGATTCCATTCAAGCAGTGGAATTTGATTTATGTGCACTTTCGTTGGGAGTGTTAACAGTCTCACCTGTATCGCCCATACAGAATCCCATCTGGTAACCCAGAAAATCAAAGACCTGTCAAAAACCATATGAAAGTTTTCCTCACACTTCAGAACACCTCCGTGTAATCACAACGCACAAAATGAACTTCAGTTTACAATTAAAAGCCATCTTAACTGAAACATACCAGTCGATTCCTGAAGTGTTTGCAGTATTGTTGTTGCTCAGACATATTGCACTGTGGAGAAAAACATAACAAGGGAAACAGAAAAAGAGCGTGAACATGTGTGTGTGTGTGTGTGTGTGTGTGTGTGTGTGTGTGTGTGTGTGTGAATGTGAGTGGAAACATGCCCGCTGGGAAACATTCCCATCAGTTGGTATGATGCCATAAAGAACAAACTCAACGTGTCTCTGGAAGCTGCTGGCAGTGAGCACAACACAAACAATGCACTGCTTCCACATGACTGCACAGCAAGAGCAACTTACACACACAGAAAATGAATAAAATCACTTTAAAATAAATAAGAAAACTTTATCCCCAGGCAATGGTAATGTTATCAAAACCACACAATGTAATTGACTTAAATGTAGTTTTTAGTTCTGAGAGTAATTCTCAATTAGAAAAAAAAAACCTCAGACATATTCAAAGTGTTGAAAGCAACATTTGCATATAAATAAATCGTTCACATTTGTTGCTCTATGCACATGGCAACGGGATAATATTCTTGGAAAAATCCTCTGGCATACGGCAAGCCATCTGGTTGGTTTGGAATATAATACAAGAGGAAAATGATGGATGGTATTAAAACTGATAAGTAGACAGTGAAAGGAGCAGCATCTACAAAAACAGCTTCTGGACAGTAACAGTAAAATCCTTTTCTGAAGCAAAAGATGTCCCATTACCTTTTTTTAGCATCAAACATGTTGACAAAATATAAAACAAAACAAAAAAAGACCACAACAAATCATATAATAAAAAGCAACTAGTGTCAAGAAAACATGGACACATCTGGAATAGGGTCATGTCTAGAAGGTAACCCACAAATTGCGAAAACTTGCAAAAACCATAGACTGCATACAAGAGGAGGACGTAGTCACCATGACGTCACCCATTGGTTTGTGAACTGCTGTTTTGAAGCCACAAGTTTGGCATTTTGGCCGTCACCATCTTGTTTTTTTGCAACCAGAAGTGACAAGAGAGGGTGGAGATAGGTAGAACTGAATGTTGAATAAGGCATTTCTAGGCGACCAAAAAGATAAAAATGAACTTTCATGAACTGAAAACACACTGTAAAAGGGTTAAAGTTGTAAGAAGAAAACACGGACAACTCCCAGACCGGACAACGCCGTGGTAGCGACCTGTCAGTCACAAGGTAACCACACCCTAAAGCAAACCCTGCTTTATGGTCTATTTGACTCTAAATAGGACCATAATTTACTAAATGAACATCATGCTGTATTGAAGAAGACTTGAAACTAGCGATTGAGACCATAAACTCATGTTTACAATGTTTACTGAGGTAATAAATCAAGTGAGAAGTAGGCTCCTTTTCTCTTAGACTTCTATACAATCAGACTTCTTTTTGAAACCAGAGGAGTCGCCCCCTGCTGGCTATTAGAGAGATCCTATCCTAACCTTAACCATTCGAGGTCTATGCCAAACCTTAATCATCTCGCGAGACCTTCGTAACTTGTGGGTTACCTTCTGAACACGACCCTGGATTAGGGGATATTTGGTGAGTGGGGTGGCAACTGCTGAGTGTGACTCTCACCTTGAGTTGTCGTTGTCCTCCTTGGGGCTCTCCAGGGTGACCCTCACTGTGTAGAGGACACAGGTGAGAATCTTCAGTGAGAAGTTGAACAGGCGGATTCTCAGGCCTGTGAACCAAAAAAGACATATCATTTGATTTGGCTCAAACTGGTCTGGCAAGTGGTGAAGGAGTTTATTTAAGTCTTTGCTATTTTTTCATCACTTCACTTTAAAAGCTCTGCACCCATTCTGATCAATATCTCACACTTTTTCCACACTTGTCCACCATCTAAAGTTCCCACCCTCCAATGTTATGACCACCTCTGTCACTGTGAGTCTACTGCTGACGACAAACGCAGCCAGATTTATCCTCAGTAGAAAGTTGATACTGCTGGAGCAGCAGTTATTTAGGTGCATAAAATGCATTTAGTAAAAGGCCTAAAGAGACTAGATCTGTCGAAGCCCTGAAGCATGACTAATGTAGCTCTGTGCTGCTCTGGCACCCTGTCACAACGGATTTCCTCTGACGCATAGCTTTCAAATCCTCCAAGAATAACACAAAAATAACACCAGCGCATTTATGGGCTTCTAATATGAAGAAAGCCTACACAGCAAGATAAATAACTGGTGGGATTGGACAGAAATAAGCAAGAGGGATAATAATGTTTGTGGATTCACAAGGTTTGAATAAGAGCAGGCATATACTGATAAGCACACCACCGGATATGCAGAAGAGGGACTTGGCTGCAGACATGCTTGCCAGGCAGAGGGTGGTGCTAGTTGTATTATCCATTTCCAATCAGCCTCAGCAGCTACCTAATCTCTGGTGACGCGACCTCTTCAGATGAAGCCGGCATCAATGTTAACATGATTTGAAACCGGACAAACAAACACAGCTGCAACGGCATATAGAGCAACAGACCCCTGCAGCCTGGTGCGACATTTTCATTAGTCTGCTGTTTTATGTCAAAGACTGTGATGGCTTAGTGACAATTACAAGTTGAGGGAAAAACAGCAGATGTCAGTGTCGGGGATATGTTAACGACATGTCCTACCAGAGACACAGAGTTCCCATAGCGTACATTTTTACAACATCATGCAAATGAGTGTCTTCCAGACACAATGCACCAAACCGCTGAGCTGCACCGAGGTCTCTTTCAGAGATGTTGTGGCATCGCCAGTCTTATCTCCTATTGAGAAAAACACTGCAGCGCTGCCTCGTTTCTTAACAAATGAGCCGTACTCTCTGTCCTTCCTGGGCCGTAGTGTGCACACCTAAATATACTGTACAATGCTTTACAATGATGCAGCTCATATAATAATGAAACCCCACTGGGACAGGAATATGATATGCGTCATCACCGACTGCAATAACCTACATTATGCTTTTATTTGTGCATTTAGCTCCGAGCATATCGAGCAGCAGCGAGCTTCTTTGCATTATGGGAAGAGAGGAGAAAGGTGCGATGTTCCCCGTCGGCTGTACTTACTTGACCTTTGGTTTTTGATGAAGAAAAGCTTCAGCCTCTCCTTGAAGGTGTTTTCGTTCACGTAGAACTCCACTTGCACCCTGTAGGGAGTAGTGACATTATGTCAGTGTAAATGTATGCAGTTGAGCATGCAGGCAGTACCTCCTGCCAACATATACACACACACACAGAAATGAGCAGATAACATTTGACCAAACAGCGTAAATCTTTCCATGGTACTGTATATAATCAGGTGTGAGACAAAGCAGTGGATTTGGTTTGTTGAATCAGTGTCACTTACTGTAAATGTATCCACATGACATTCATATGTTTAATCACGTTTGCATTCGGGCTACAGACCAAGACAATACCAGAGTTTCAGTAAGGATACCAAAATGATATACATGGTTTGAGGAACATAAACATATTTTGTGACAAAACCCAATTTGTACAACGTCTGAGTGTTCCGGTATCCGCTGCTGAAAATAGTCCCCAACAAATATGATATTTATTCCTGTTTGGATAGTGTTTGCTAAAAAGTAACATGCCCAGCTGTTTCAGGAAATTATTTTATCAGTAAATATTTATCAGTGACCAGTTTCTTAAGTTTTACAGCACGTCTTCAGTAGAAACATATTGGCTTGGGATTGACACATTGTTTGATTTTTGTCTTCATGGTGTTTTTGACAATAACGAGTATGTCATCAACCTTGTCCTTTAAAAACATAACGCTTATAAGAAATTTGCCCATATAAAACAGTATAAAACTTGTGATTTGGACCAGAACATTTCCCATCAAAGAATAAAAAATACTTCTGTTCTAATCTGACCAAGCATTCAATACCAACTTTCGATAGTTGGCGCTGATTTGATACTTGATGCAAAGGATACATTTCAGTCAGGTTGAGGTTTGATACCCAGCCTTTGTTCGCATCCTGCTATTGTACATCTATTTCTTGCAAATCCATTTGCCAAAATTGTGTTTGGTAAAGTTTTCCAGTAAAAAAACATGTGCTTTGCGGAAATTTGTGATTATTTTATATATACTTTTAGTACCCAACCACATAATGTGAAATGTTGTTTGTACAACAGTCTGTATCACTTGGGTAAAGGCATAACATAGTGAGAACATGAACAGACAGAGTGGTTTATATTGAGCATCAACACAAAACTAAGCGTCCATTAATAATTGACAATCACCTCCCTCCTTTAAAACTACAAATCAAATGGCATTTTTCCTCACTTATGACGCATACAATGACAAATCCAAAGCTATTAAAAGGTACGAGCAGACATAACGGACTTTAATTGGCTTGTGAGCTTGACCAAATGACCGCTTAAGCACGAATGATGATGTAGATACTGTACTGTAGATGGGTTAGATGAAAGCAGGTAGTGAGACTGGCCTAATAACAGCTTCTGTAATGTAGAGAGCTTGTTGTCATTAATGAGCATGGAGAGGAACTAACAATGGTCTCGCGGTTCCAGGAGGGACATTTAGATCCCTCTACTGTACCTTGTCTGACAAGATGAGTGCAGGGTGTGAAAAGACAGGAGAGGAGAGAGCAGGAGGGCAATTACAGCAGCCAAGTCCCAAGGGAGGCATGTGGGTGTAGATAAAGAGTGTAGGTGGAAGAAAGAACATGATATATGCAGCATCTTACAGCTATTCACGTCTCTCCCTCTTCCGGCTGTATCGCCATGGAGACAGCTTCCAAGGCAGGATATGTTCACCGATGTCTGTGTGTTTCTAGTAAGAGGAATTAGCCGTAGCTACACACACACATACATGCTCATAATGACATTTTCTTGTCTATAGGCACCAACCACACACTCCCTCCCCGTGACTCCATCCTACCTAAACACACAGCTATATGCAAACCAAGTGCATCGACTGCTTTATCACCAGAGAAGCAGTAAAAGACCGTCATAAAAGGCTAATAGTGGCGAATCAGGCCGTCAATACTGTGTGTTGTCTCCATTGACACAGCTGTCAGAACAGACTCGGACAACAGCTACGCGGGCTTCATGTTTACCCAGCTTGCCTACAGGCACCTGCAATTACACTTCACATATGAAAACGTGGACGCAGCAAAACCTGAAATGTGACTCCAAAATAAACTCTGTGACACAATTCATATTGTGTTATTACCTCTGCCAACAAGGTTATGTTTTCGGGTCGGTTTGTTTGTTTGTCAGCAGGATTATGGAAAAACTACCGGCCCGATATTCATGAAACTTGGTGGAAGGGTGTAGCATGGGCCGAGGAAAGAACCCATTACATTTTTGGAGCGGATCCGAATAATTTTTCACTTTTAATAACATTGGTCGATAGGGCCTTGGTGGACGTCGGCGCTGTCTGAGTGCCTGTCTAGTTTTAAATGAGAATTGCATTGGGTTAGGGTTTTTATGGTGTTTGAGGGTGTTTTTAATCCATACTGCGTGAACCATGTAGTGCTGCAATTATAGCATTTTTAGCCATTCTAGCTGCATGGCTCTTCCTTGCTTTAGCTCCTAACTTTGCTTAGTTGTTTGTTTAAGATCATTGTTTGAATTTAAATTGGAGGGACTATATATAGAAATGGCTATGATTCCTACACTCCTACACACATGTAATTGTGATTATTTTTGACTTATATTGCAATATGATTTGCAATATTAAAGGGAATGATGGTTTTTTCATAATTATTTTCCTTTTCATTGGAAAACATTCAAATGATTATGGTGGGATTTTTGCGGGGATCGGTACCAAACAAAGATGATTTCTTAAGTCTGTAGAATATGATGTGTAGACCAGGACATCTCTGCAGCACCACAATATTTAATTTAAAATGCTATTATGACACACATTTCGTCTTTAACAAATATTGCGGCTGCTGCTATTTGAAAATTGCAGTAGGCCATATTGCGATTTCAATTAATTGTGCAGCACTAATCCACACTATAACTTCATAGTCATTTGATTCCAAATTCACAACACAAGCGTTGAGTAGAGCCAAAAAAAGAAAATGTTCCCCCGTCAAACACTTACAGACCACAGTGTTAGTGTTAGTTTTTACCACCTAGGCAAAGTTGAGGCCTTTACTTACTGTTTATGTTCACACAATTAAGAAGCACTAGACCATAAATGATGATAAAAATCTCTGCCAGGCACTGTGCCTTTTGTCATGTTTCTAAGT
>CAKAKR010061238.1:0-13814 GCA_916700685.1 Adelosebastes latens | reverse complement strand
AGCTGAAATATAGAGTGATATTGTGCTTTTAGCTGACGTGTGTCGCCTCACTGTTTTGAGCGATGCTCGTTCATGTCCATTTAGAGCGAGCACATGCACGAGCCCGACGCTGACTTTCGTTGATTTCACGGCCACATGTGTCACTGTTAACAAGCATTTCTGAAAGTTACAAATAGTCCCTTTAAGTAAAAATCATACAACAAAAATACCCTTTTTTTTAATAGAATTTACAGGTATATCTCTAGTTAGCATTGACACTGGAAAGTGTATTACAGACTAATGTAAACTAGTAAACTCCTGTTCTACATACTCTGGTTTGGCAGTATGCACCTAAAAGTTGGCATTGCAATCCGCAAAAAAAAACGCTGGAAAGTGGAGAATTGCACAATGTACATGAATAAAATGAATGAATGAATAAAAGGACAAGGATTTGAACAAACCTTAAGACTTCTCCATGGTTCCCACAGGCCATGTCAACACAGCTCCACCTGCAACCGTCTGTATGATGAAACAAAATAAATAACCTATTAGACCATACTGATACAGCACCGAACACAGATTAAATAAAATGCATAACGGAAGAAATATCAAACAAAAGCCACCTTAACAAACAAACAAACCCCTCTACCGACTCCATTCCTGGTTACTTGGTTTAAAGGCTAACAAGCTAATTGATGCCACCTGTGGCTGCTGCATGCTCAGGTGTGTGTTACATGAAAACACGCCCCCCGGAAGTAGATGAGCCTCAATTGTGACAACTTCCGGCCAAACTACTTTAACTTTGCATTTTTTTTTTAAATATTATTTTATTTCAAAAGTTCAATACAATATAATCACATGTTCACATGCTTCATTACAGTTCTGCAAAAATACCTTACAGTATAAAAATAATATAAAAAATAAATTATAAAATATACAACAAATAAACTGTAAGGAAAGGAAAAGATGAATAAAAACAAAACAAATAAACAAAAAAACATTCAGGGTCTGCTAAACAAATGGAATAAATTTGAAATGTGAAAAAAATATTTTTGGTCAATTCAGAATTTTTGAGTTTTCATTTTTCAATCATAGTCAAATGTTTTAAAATGAGTATCTTTAAAAATAAAAAGCAGGGTAGTCTTTTAAGCCATATAATTTTATGTATATAATATTTAGCTAGGATAATAATCAAATTAATTATGTAAATCTCATCTGCCGAAAAACTGGGATTGCTTGAATTGCAAGCTGTTTATCATTTAGTTGAGTCAAACATATCAGTATGAATGACAGTGACCTCTAGTGGCCAAATCACTGTATATACTTAAGTAGAACATGCATTGGCACTGCTCTACTTTTACTTATTTTGAATAATAATAATAATGTTCTCTTCTATTTAACCATGTTACCAAACATCTGTAACATCTGCAATTTATTTTTATAAAGATTGATTGCTGACAAAGTGACAAACTGATGTTTGAATATGCTTGATTTCCATTGACTGGAAATGGTTTACATGAGGATAGAATTCTAAATACTGGCAAAAATGCAGTTTTTGAGATAATATTCTGAAATCTACCACCCTACATCAATCGAGCAAAAAATGTGGGCGGACATAGGTTTAATAAGTTTTACAGTTTTTGAGAGTTTTTCATAATTCCTGCCAGGTTGAAGCATATGAACATTTCTGCTCACTTGGGCCTACATTTTCGTTGAAGTTTTGGCACGTACGGCTGATTTGTTATGAATTTTCAAAGTTTTAATCTTCAGACAGTTGCTGTAGCGCCATCATCATGACTATTAGCCCACAAAGCCAGTTGACGAGGTTTAGCATAGGGCTGGACTATGTGCAATGTTTGGTTTATGCGTTGGTATGTACACTGATAGTGTCCTGTTTTCCATTAAGCTTTCACTGTGATTAAAGGAGGACACCTAGTGGCAAAATGGTTGAAGTACACACACGTTTGTAGAAACAGACTCGATGCTTTTTCAATGAGATTGGTGCCCCTTTTCAGTGACAGCAATCTCTTCAAAGTCAGAGTGGCATTAAGTTGTTGTTGCTGTGAAACACCATAATGTTATTAATATGATATTGAATGGTTGTTGGTTTAAACAGATAATCCTCCTTAGAGTATAATGGTCACTTTTCCCCTCCTTGATAATCAGCTCTGTAGTGCACTTCAATCACAGTGCTCTCCACAAACCATCATCAAAACACAAAATGAGGGAATATCTTTTGGAAGAATGGTGTTTATCTCTCCAGTGGACTTCCAGACACTTGTAAAACATATGCACGGAAGTTGTTCTGGAGACTCGTAATGACCCGACACCTCATTAAGACACTTTATGTAGTCTTTTCCTTAAATTTGTTCCCCATCCGTACAAACAGAAACCAAGTAACCAAACCAAAAAAGCATCGCTTTATTGTATTGATTCATACGTATACTTCAAGGACAAGTGATATTAATGTGAAAAGCAGGTTATTAAGTGATTATAATTATCCTTCACGTTGGTGGTGCAGTGACTACTGTCGATATCTGAGGTGCTTTTGTGTTCTCTATTAAACAATAAATTAAAAAAGAATTCATTAAAAATGTACAGCCTTTATAAAGTACAGTTAATAATATCACAAAATCCTATTACAGCAGTGTTTTCAAAAATGCCCTTGTATCACAAATAACATCAACAGATATTGTTTAAGCCAAATCTTAATTCTCTCAATGGCCTTCATTGTCTCTCTCTCTCTCACACACTCTCTCACACACACACACACAAATATACGCCCCGTTTACCATCATTTCATACTGCATTTACACACCGCTCTGGTTTTTGAAAGCCAACAAAAGAAAGGTGAAATGACAGCTCTTTCACCTTTCACCAGCAATTGCACATTATGCAGCTCGTACTTACAGTAACGTTATTTTACTGACATCACAAGAAGATGAAAGACATTCGGAGAGTATTAGTTTAATAACTTCAGTTCTATCCTACGCAGCAGCTGCAGACGCCTTGTTATATAGTTTGTTGATATGTCCAGATTGTTGTTGGGAAGATGGAGCAGACAGAGATATGTAAAGGTAACTATGAGCCATGACTACACGACACAGCTTGTGTATGGTTGATCCGGTCGAGCAGGCACTGATGCAGATATTTGGCTGAGAATTCGTTGTATGCACCACATGAGACAGAATGAAGAGAAAGTCCAAGCAAAAAGTCAAGATGTGTATAATACAAGATCTCATTGGGTTGTAAATAAGAGACATTTGGCATGCTTTATAGTAGTCATTTTCTAAAGTATATTAAAGGTATAATATGTAACAGTTGTCGGTTGCTGTTTGTAAACAAAGCATTCAAAGTTGGCCCCATCTCCATAGCTCAACGTGCCGAGAGGGAGAGAGAGAGTTGCGGTCGAACGAGCTATAGAGTGACTGAAGAAAGGGAGCGGCGTTAGTGAGAACAAAGCAGCGAATCAGAGAAATAAAACGTTATTTTCTGATTGTTTCCCAGGGGTTACCTTCTAAAACACAAAACAAACTTTGCATAATCCTGCGGGGAAGGTGCCGAGTGGCCGGATTTTGAATGAATGCAGGCTTCCTGTCTGCTGGCTGCGGCTTAGCGTTGTTCTCGTCAAACTACCGACACACCGATCATAGCTGCATCACTGGAACACATGCACATAACACAACCCGTTCTCATCTGTGAAATATGGCCGCTTTGTATGTGAAGACTTGTGCCTTGGTATCAGAAGCCGAGGGGCGTGACAAAGGGGCTGCATTTGACCACCTGAACGGGCTGCACACCCTGCACACTGTTATTGGCTGGGGGTTACACCCCCATGTGGGGCCTAAAGGCTGTTTACAGACACCCAGAAGCATCCCGAGTAAAGCAAAATAAGAAGAGAAAATACAGGCAGAGGGCTACAGGGTCTCTGCAGAAACAGACACCACCACACACTTCTAGCGGGGTGTAAGTGATGATTGAGAGACCATATTTTTGTACCAGTCTATACATTGTTTTTGTTTGTTATTTCTTGCATATTATACCTTTAAGATAAACAAAAGTCTTTATGGAATACCATGAACAAAATTATAAGTTTGTACTTTTGTTTCATATTGCAGTGTTGCATAAAAAGCAGGCTACACAGTGGGTCAGGCTCCTTCCTGCTCTTGCAGTGTGTATACAGTAGATGTGTGTGTGTGTTTATGTGCATGTTAGCATTGCAGTTTTAAACTGTCCGGTCGGCTCCCGAGCGCTTCCGAACAACCTTCTCCTCGTTGACCTGGTCCACCGCCAGCGTCTCCAGCTCTGCTTGCGGTGGGGCCAGAGGAGCGGTGCCGTGTGGGATGCGGTGCGCCACGCCCACGTGAGCCCTGTACTGACGGTCCCGAGCGGGGCTGTGACGAGGGCTGGCCGTGGCACCCAGGGGACCGATAGGGGAGCGCTCGGAGGCAATTGGAGGGATAACGGCGGGCCGTTCTCGCACTACCTGCGGTTCGGGAGACTCTCTCCCAGCCTGCAGGAAGGGTGTGGGGTCGGGCATTGCGTCTACTGTCTCCCGCAGAACCAACCGCCTACCGTCCGGGCCGAGCCGATACACCTCAGTCAACTCTGGGTGAAGAGGCTGGGAGAGACTCTTCTTCATGCGGCGCCGTGGGGTTTCGGGCTGCCTGTCCTTGGCCGGCGGAGGCGTGGGCTTGTACGAGGTGACTGGACTAACGTTGGGGCTGGCCTCAGACGAACTGCCGGCTAACAGCTTCTTCTTGGTGGCGTGAAGCTGTGAGGTAAGGTAAGCAATAGTGCTCGCTCTCTGCTCCAGCTCCCCGGACAAAATAGCCAGCTTGTGGCTCTTCATCTTGAGCTCCTCCAGGTACTTCTTCTCTCTCTCCTTAATGGTGTTTTCCAGGACGGAGATCATGGCGTTCTTCTGCTCAAGGTCCCTGATCAGCTCTGTGTTCTCCTCCTCCTTCTTCTTCAGCTGGGCCTCCAGTTCCTCGCACCTCCTTTGCAGCTCCCTGCAGCGGACCTCACCGCTGTCTGCACACACACAACAACAAGAAAAAAGTTAAAACAGCAGCTCCGACATGTATGCACTAGGGCTGTCAAAGTTAACGTGATAATAACGCGTTAACGCAAATTCGCATTAACACCACTACTTTCTTTAACGCAATTCGGAAGTTGCAACAGGCTCAGTTTTAGAGTGAAGATCCTGACATCATATGTAACCTAAGGAATCCTTTGGTACCAACCATGTCATAACTTGTCACGAATGAAGCTAAATAACGCTCCAAACTTGCACAAAATTTTGGTGAGGAAAAACTGGTATGGCCATTTTAAAAGGTGTCCTTTGACTTCTGACTTCAAGATATGTGAATGAAAATGGGTTCTATGGGTACCCACAAGTCTCCCCTTTACAGACATGCCCACTTTATGATAATCTCATGCAGTTTTGGGGCAAATCATAGTCAAGTCAGCACACTGACAGCTGTTGTTGCCTGTACGGCTTGAGTTTGCCATGTTATGATCTGAGCATAATTCTTATGCTAAATGCAGTACCTGTGAGGGTTTCTGGACAATATTTGTCATTGTTTTGTGTCGTTAATTGATTTCCAATAATAAATATATACATAGATTTGCATAAAGCAAGCATATTTGCCCACTCCAATGTTTATAAGAGTATTAAATGCTTGACAAATCTCCCTTTAAGGTACATTCTGAACATAGAGACCAGAGACATTCATATCCCCAGACCGGACAAATCATTAGTACATTAAGCGCAGACACTGATTATGGACAGTCTGCCAGCTGACAGAGACAGTATGATCCTATGGAGACTCATCTGCAGTGGGCAGAGAGCTCCAGTCTCACATTACAGCTCTGGTAGACGGCAAGGGCGCTGCTTTCCTTTGACCTTCATCACTGTGCCCCCACCCTGCCCTGCCCCACCCAGTTACAGCCATGGATGTATATGTGCAAAACCGTGGAATAAAATATAATTGTGTATTATAAATGTGTGTATATCTCAATGCTTTAATTTTAGTTTACATTTACATTTCCTAAATTTAGTCTCCTATCAAATACAGGGATGATTAGAAAGATGCTTTCCCTTCTTTTTTTCAAGTGTGGGGGGGGGGGCTGGTAAACCCAGTCACAGCAGCTGAGCCCTGCTGCACTAAGCAGGTCGCAGGCTGTGCATTAGCGCTGTGACAGATAATCTCATTTCCTGCACTCCAATCTCGGAGATGTCCCACGCTAACATGATAGTGCCTCTAACTGGAGGCCCTAACAATATTGCTTAGATCTGGGCCAGCCGTGGTTAAAAAGCCTACAACATGCGGTGATCCCTGTGAGGAGCAACATGCTTCCTGTTCGGTTACACGCATCAGCGGGGTCATCAGTAGCATGTAAATAAATTAAACTGTATGCGGCCCGCCAGGGGCCTCCCTGACTGTACTCAGCTGTCAGTATAAAGACAGTGGAGCTGGGGCTGAATCAGACCAGTGTTGTGACTCTGTGTCATGGCCATGGTAACGTGTGGGGAGGGGCAGTGGGAGCTCTAATGAACAGCAGGGAGTCCCGCATTGCGATGCTTCCTGGGTGGGTCTTTGTTTCCAGGAAACAGACAGAGCCCCCTGCTCCCAGGCCTGTCCACTGACACAGACCTCTATTTCAGCAGAAAACACAGATTTATAGCCTGGACTCTTTTGTCTGCTGCTGCTGCTGCTGTGCACTTTCACAATTTGAATCACTTGTTTAAAAGTAAAACTGTACTCTGAGCTATAACTACAATTAATATCATTATAAAACCAGCTCCGTTACAAGTACCTGAAGCATCTCTAAGTCAATCTAAATCGACACAAATTAAAGCGTCAGTAGGCATAATATTTTGGGCATCATTGGGCAAAAATCCCATAATAACCTTTCAGCATATTGTAATTCAAGTGTTCTGAGAGAAAACTACACTTGTGCACCTCCTCATGGCTCTGTTTTCATGCTTTTTCTCGCCTCAAATGTTTTCAGAAACATCTTGTAGTGTACTTTTTAGCTGTAAAATGAGAAAGTTTGCTCCGGCTGGTGGGCGGTGCTTGGTATTTCTTCAACTGATCTCAACATGGCGGTCGGGTCACAAACTTTCTGATGGTAATTAATAACACCAGACATTGAATGTCTGTAGCAAACCTGATGTGCGTGTGTACTATAAAGTATGATGGAGGCTTACCTGAGGGATCGGAGCTTCTCACAGTGAGCTCATAAGTTAGATCTGCAAAAAAAGGAGAGGGTTACTTATATGTCTGCGTCACATGAGGTTGCAAAAGGGCAGCTATCAAACAGTATACTCCCACACAGACTAACTAGCAGCAATGCGTATGTGGGGAAGACATGCCAGTGCTTTCCATATGGCGGGGTATTCATTTAACGAGATTAGTGAGAGTTCCATGACAGCTTTAGTGCCAGGTTAGCCAAGGATACGGGAAATGAGGGCTAAAGCATACAGTGTCCTGTTTTCCTGGGTGTCCATCTTTATATCCTCCCTTTGTGGAAGAGCATATCTATTACTGGTGGTATGCTCAATACAGGTTTCGCATCGCTACAGTGCAGGGTGTACTCACTAATGCTTGAGTGCATTTCCCATAAGTCATCATATTCTCTCTAAAAGGTTTAATAGTGGCACCACAGTGTCTTGTTGACTTTTGGTCTCAAATATCCATTCAGGTTAAACATCTCTCCCAGCTATGAATTCAAGGATACTTTATAGTTTATTTTGCTATTTTCAAGTGTTCCATCTCATGAGATATCCTCTAAGACATTCAGGTTTTACCCAGCAGCATGAAGAGAAAAGAGGTGGCTACTTGCGGCGGCGCTCACCTGTGCATTGCTGCTGTAATCTGCGGATCTCTGCGTGCAGCCCCTTCAACGTGCTGGCATGGTCCTGCTGGAGGAAGAGCAGGTTTTTCTGCGCACTGTGCAGCTGATTTTCCAGTGTAACATTTGCCGTCGCCATGGCTGATTATGTTCAGACGCGCACCGGCCTCACAACCTCCAGACAGAGGTGACAGAAAACAAGGAGAGACAGAGAAAAAGAGAGAGAAAGAGAAGACAATAAAGTCAATCCATCTGGCAAACAGGCTGTTAATTCTCACTCTTTCGCCTATAAACGTCTGGGTTTTGGGATGCGCTCCAAACTGGCCAAGACAATCTGCTCTAGATGACAGATCGAGCTAATCACCATTGGATAATTCCAACAAACCTATTTGCAATGGAGGCCATTTGGCACTACAACTAACCAAGCAAGTGTGAGAACTGTAACCCTGTTTGTTGATTTAAAAAAAGCAGCAATTAGCACACATGCTGAGGAAAAAGTGAGGATGCACATGTATTAATATGCAGAGCAGGTGTGTCTCATCATCGTTAATAAGGCTGGGTCAATGCTACGGTGAGACTGTAGCAGAGAAAGGCTAAACTTGCTGTAATTATCAGCCAATCACTGACATGAAGCTATTGATTGAGAACCTGAGATGAACAGTGTGGGCCTTTAAAAATCAGACATCTGAAAGGTAACACTAATCTAATGTATGCTAATCTAATCAACACTATATAATGTAATTCTATTAGGACATACAGTGGAAATACTCTTCCTCAGCACAGAAGATAGGTAAGAAAATAAAGTTCAGTTCTTACACTAGAATTAAAGTGTCAAATTAGAAAAGTGTAAAATAGGGCTGTCAAAGGTAACACAATAATAACGCGTTAGTGCCACAAATTTCTTTAACGCATTAACGCAACTTGTGATTTTTAGGTTGTAGCAGGCTCAGTTTTAAAGCTACTGGTATCATATGAAACTAGAAAAACCTAAGAAATCCATTGGTACCAACCATGTCATAGTAGCTTGTCGTGACTTACGCTACATTTTGGCGAGAAAAACCTGCCATGGCCCTTTTCAAAGGGGTCCCTTGACCTCTGACCTCAAGATATGTGAATGAAAATGGGTTCTATGGGTACCCACGAGTCTCCCCTTTACAGACATGCCCACTTTATGATAATCACATGCAGTTTTGGGGCAAGTCATAGTCAAGTCAGCACACTGACACACTGAAAGCTGTTGTTGCCTGTTGGGCTGCAGTTTACCATGTTGTGATTTGAGCATATTTTTTTATGCTAAATGCATTACCTGTGAGGGTTTCTGGACAATATTTTTCATTGTTTTGTGTTGTTAATTGTTAATTGGTTCCCAATCATAAACATACACATAAGTTTGCATAAAGCAGCATATTTGCCCCTTCCCATGTTGATAAGAGTATTAAATACTTGACAAATCTCCCTTTAAGGTACATTTCGAACAGATAAAAACTGTGAGATTAAGTTGCGATTAACTATGGACAATCATGCGATTAATCAAGATTAAATATTTTGATTGACAGCCCTAGAGTAAAAGCTTCACTTGGTGCGTAAATAAACACAACAGATGGCAGGACAGATGTCTCTTTCTGCTAGAAAAAAATCCTTTTTCCGTGTCCATATCATGGTCAATAACAACAAAAACTAAAAAGAAAATGAATGCTGGAAACATTGACAGACATCACAATGACACTGGGTGTGGCATGAAGGCAGCCAGTCTCAAGCAGGCCCCATCTTCCTCCTCCCTCCCTTCACTGGATACCCTTGTCTCCAGAGCCAAGCCAAAGAGAGAGAGAGAGAGAAACAATCACTCAGTCCCAACATCTCCACCCTCTACCAGAAAACTGTACTGGGCTGAGAGTTGAGAGCACATTGATCCTTTGCAACAACCCTCCAGAGTGCAGAGAAAGCCTCTCTCTGCATACGTAAATGTGCTTCAATAAAACATCTCAGAGCTTCTCACTCTTACATCATCAGCTCACTAACATGAATAATATATCCCACGACACCTCGCTGGACGCACTTCCCACTTTCAACAATCTTCTGTGTGATTTTTTTTTCATGGCTTACAGGCTGTAAAGGGAAGCATGTGATAATCAAAACACAAACTGGTAATCACAAACAGAGCCAGCGATGGATAATAAAAGCTAAAGAGATAATCTATTATTGATGAGTAATGTGGAGTCCTTCCGATAAACCATGCGCTTGCAAGCACATCTCTCATCCCGGCTCTTTCCTAGAATAGCTTTCCATTTGCAAAGACATGACCTCACCTCAAAACACGACTCATGCCATAGCGTGGAGGTGACAGTGATACAAAGGGAGTATAGGACTTCAGTGAATTAGAGAGACAATAAAGTTGATCTCTCTTTGTTCAGAAACAATGTAGGGGTGTTAATGCAAATTTATCAGTTAGCTGTCTGTTTTAAAAGATTAATGTTAAACCAGCGTGACGTGTCTGTCGACTTTCCCTTGCCTTTCGTTTCCTAATACACAAACCAGCATTTCCCCATACAGAGAACATAAATAATCAATGAACTGCAGCAGCATGAAACATTAGCTAGTAGCTACCATCCTTAGCCTCAACAACAGCTTAGTATCTTCCTGTCATGAAGCTGTTTTGTTTGCACACATACTTTATTTAATTTTGATAATGTGAACTATTGTTTTTCTTCTTCTCTAATTTTGTTGCCACTATTTTAAGGCATGATGCGTTTAAGGCTCCCTGTAATAATCAACCTACTCCTAGCACACGTTTAAGGAAACTTAAACATCTAAACGTCAACAATAATGTAAATAAATGGCAAACAGATAAACAACTAAGCAGTATAACCTATTAAAAACACAGCCTTACAGGACATAAGCTACGTGTTTATTACCCCGGGCAGGGATATACTTTTCACGGCACTTTCAATTTCAGCACCTGCATTGCGGACAGCACCCCAAACCCACATTTCACAGCCAACCCGCTGCTAGTCCTGCATGGCAGTAGAGCTGCCAGAGGATCATTACTTCACACAAACGTTTATTGTCAAGCTTCACACAGAAAGCGATATCATTCAGGGACATGACCTTCTTTATCATTAGCAAACAAAACGTTAGCGGTCGTAAAACCCGAGCGGTGCCTGTCTGTGAACGACTCCATATAAACATTTCATGTTGTTTTATGACCTGACTGTACTGTAGGAGGATGCCATCACTGCATTTCCTACAGTCATCACAAAGGCTGTCCTTTGCAGCTAATGCAGCTGTTATGTGCAAGCTAGCCCTCCAATATGTGCTATTGAATGGAGGAAAACGTCACACCAACCAAACCCCCTTTTTACAATCCGTCTAACCAAATAATAGCCTGCTACTACACCAGTTGAAATGTACCAATTGTAGAATATAAACAATGTTTTGGCATTGTGGAGGAGTTCTGGTCAATTCGGCTTAACGTTGAATCCACCAATAGGGACTTTAGTTTCAATAAAAGTCATGATTTTTAGCAACAATATTAGCAGCTGCCACCTTATTATTGAAGATGCTTCTGATACAAGATTTGACAGCAGAAGCCTTTATAAAGGTTAAAATGCCAATGAGGTGAACCTGCTTGGGTGCGATTGAAAAATACCAGTTAAAATATGCAAAATGAGATGTACTATATCTAAATGTATATAAACAATGTTTTGGCTTTGTGGAGGAGTTCTGGTAAATTCGGCATAACGTTGAATCCAACCAAAACGGGACTTTAGTTTCAATAAAAGTCATGATGTTTAGCAACATTGGGCACATATTAGCAGCTGCCACCTTATTATTGAAGATGCTTCTGGTACAAGACTTGACAGCCGAATATAAAGGTTAAAATGCCAGTGAACCTGCTTGGATGCATTTGAAAACTACCAGTTAAAATAGGCAAAATACTGCGTTTGCATATCAAAATGTAATAAAATACAGGCATTTTAAAACGTCTTTGAACGCAACAAACAATGTTTGGGGCGCATATTAGCAGCTGCCACATTATTAATGAAGATGCTTCTGATACAAGACTTGACAGCCTTTATAAAGGTTAAAATGCCAATGAACCTGCTTGGATGCAATTGAAAAATACCAGTTATAAATAGCCCAAATGAGCTGTACTGCGTTTGCAAAATGATATAAAATACAATAACATTGGGCGCATATTAGCAGCTGCGACCCATATTATTGAAGATGCTTCTGATACAAGACTATACAAGACTTTACAGCCGAATATAAAGGTTAAAATGCCAATGAAGTGAACCTGCTTGGGTGCAATTGAAAAATACCAGTTAAAATAGCCCAAATTAGCTTTACTGCGTTTGCAAAATGATATAAAATACAGGCATTTGAAAGCGTCTTTGAATGCAACAAATCTCCCCATACTACGTATGAGGCTGTGATTATGCTAACCTAGCAGAGCAGCTATCGAGGCTACAACCAGTACATGAGAGCTTACCTTGTGGCTTAATATACGCAGCCCGTCGAATATCTTTGTAAAAAGGTTGTAAATTGTCGTTGATAAGAGTCTAGCCTCACCGGCTAAGAGCGGTGTGCCTTGTGTGGCATGTCGGTGATGCTGTCAGTGAGCTGAGAGGAGAGAGGAGGAGGAGGCTGTGTCAGTTATCATCTCCCTGAGCTACTAGACACAATAAAGCGATGCATCATGGGAAAACCCAGAGGGCCTAAAGACATCCAATCATTTATATATATATTATATTTATTTATATCATGTCATTCAACATTAGCCATTAGAATTACAACTTCATTATTAAAAAAGTACAACATAAACTGGTGTTATGAACCTTATAATGACATGAAATGGTCAATGGTTGCGGTTGTCAGGGGACGTTGCTACAGTTTTGCGTCATCACCATAGCAACAGCATAGGTCACCTGTTCCTTGGTGATGCGTTCACGCCCTCTAGTGACAGCAACGGAATATAGCATTACTGCAATAATAAGTCAAATAGGGCTGATGATGATGTTTTAACGCTTACTACACTGTGTTTAGGTGTCAGATTTAATGTGCATAATGTGCCAAAACTGCCAGAGTGAAGTCAATTAATGAAATTATTAGATGAAGGCTGTTTGGGGTAGAGTACAGCTGGTGAATGGACAGCAGAGGGGAGTGTTGCCTTTTAGTTTACAGCATACTGTGATCACTCATTCTCATACTACTATTCTTTCATCTGTTTTATATTTTTAGCAAATCTCACAGTCTTATTATATTCATTCCGCCCTCTTTTTTTTGAGGGGTATAGGAGGATGTTCAGGGGTAGATAAAAAGTCAACAATAGGCCTGTATGTCACATAGAAGTGGTGTACATCATTTGAAAGCTGGGGTCCTGAAGATTAATTTGATATGCAGCTCAGCACTGTGTGTCAAGTTGTTCTGGTCATAAATAAGAAATGAAAAATTAATAAATTAATTAATTAATCAATTAAAATAAATTGTGAAAGTGTATGAGCGTAGAACATGATTATACACGTTTGTGATGGTCATTCCCATGCTTGTTATCCTTAGAACATTTTAAAAGGAAATTATCATCACATTTAATTCATGATGTCTAATTATTTTTTTATATGTTTAGATCAATTTTCTTTTTTTTCTGTACTGCTTTTTTGTATGTATTTCATTGTTTTTATTGGATTGTTTTCCACTGTTTGGTTTTTCTGCACATTTTGTGTACTTCTTGTTGTTGTTTAACTTTTGTTGTATTTTTAAAATTATGTTAGTTTAGATCTTTCTTCCTTTTTTGTTATTGTTTTTGGGGTTGGGGGGAGGTCCTTTGTATAAGCCTGTGGCCTCTTGACCTCTCCATACACATTTCTTGTTTGTTTTTTTACATTGACTGGATTTGTGCAGTTTTATATATGTGCAAATAAATAAATAAAAAAAATATTATGTCTCATGAGTTGTTGCAGCAATTTTTGGGTTGATAC
>CAKAKR010061237.1:0-12579 GCA_916700685.1 Adelosebastes latens | reverse complement strand
ACTGCTGTGGACGGGGGCAGCAGCAAAATGTATTTGAGCCACCTAAAAGAAAGGTTCACTTATAAAAAAATCAATATCAGTTTATGTGTACGCTATATTTAGAATATTTTCACCGCTTTACCTTGCCGTCAGACATATATGCAAATATGCTGCTTTATGCAAATGTATGTCTATATTTATTATTGGAAATCAATGAACAACACAAAACAATGACAGATATTGTCCAGAAACCCTCACAGGTACTGCATTTAACATAAAAACAATATGCTCAAATCATAACATGGCAAACTGCAGCCCAACAGGCAACAACAGCTGTCAGTGTGTCAGTGTGCTGACTTGACTATGACTTGCCCCAAACTGCATGTGATTATCATAAAGTGGGCATGTCTGTGGGAGACTCATGGGTACCCATAGAACCCATTTACATTCACTGATCTGGAGGTCAGAGGTCAAGGGACCCCTTTGAAAATAGCCATGACAGTTTTCCTCGCCAAAATTTAGCGTAAGTTTGGAGCGTTATTTAGCCTCCTTCTCAACAAGCTAGTATGACATGGTTGGTACCGATGGTATGATACCGGTATCTTCGCTCTAGCTTTAAAACTGAGCCAGCTACAATCTAAAAAAAGTTGTGTTAATGCGTTAAAGAAATTAGTGATGTTAAAACTAATTTGCATTAACGCGTTATTATCGCGTTAACTCTGACAGCCCTAAATATAATAGATTTGTTTAGATATCCTGCTTTCCCCCTGATTGTCTGAATAAGTCGCTGGTCACTTTTCGTAATAAAGTTGCTAATCGGGTCCAGCAAGAAAGCTACTGGCCGATAGCCGGTTGTTTGTGAACAGAGACGTTAATACATCCACCACGGTACAGGCTGACAGAATACAGCCCATGGGTGGATTATAAGATTATAAAAGTGATGAATACAGCATACAGCTAGCAGAGCCTGATGCACGTTCATTATGCCGAGGTAAATAACTCTGGATTCAGTTAGTTCATTTTACAACTTTAAGGACATAATGATTTAAATGAGGGCTATTTAAGTGTTCCTACTGGGAAGTTAATTTACCTAAAAAATAATTATCCTCTGATTTACAGACATCTCTTTCTACATCCATGGCCACGGACTTATTGGTGTTTTCAGTCCAAAATGGCGGCAGCGCTACCGCAGCGCCATCTAGCGGCTGTTGTCAAAAAAGCACCAGAGTTTTGTCTCTTTACTTCTAGACTCTTTGCCGGTGCTCTGCCCTCTGGTTCCATCACAGTTAGTTTTGTTATTTTGAGACTGTAAATGTGTTCTGTGTTCAATGAGCAGTCTTAAAAAGTAGAGAGATCTACTGGCAAAAATAGAATATATTAATATGTATATTTTCTTTAATGTATTACCTGAAAATAAGAGTCATGTTTCGTTAGCGTAGAATGAGCCGTTTATATCTACGTATGGAGCGGGTTCCTTTTCATGGAGCCGGCCGCCATGTTTCTACAGTAGCCCAGAACGGACAAACCAAACACTGGCTCTAGAGAGGGCCGGCCGCGTTTTTGCGTCGGCCACCATAGTTCTCCTTCACGCTTGGCACACGGGAGAAATTTCATTTGGTTGCAATCTGTAACCTCACCGCCAGATGCCGCCAAATCCGACACAATGACCCTTTAAAATTGGTCTGATGATTTGAATCATCAACCTTTAGGGGGCAGCTGTACTCATTGGCTGTGGATGATGCACACACTCCACAGAGGAGAAGGGATTGGGTATGTGGAGAGGCCTGCTGCTCATTACAGATGCTCATACCTTGGATTGTAGTACAGAGGGAGGGTTACCTGTGTGTGTGTGTGTGTGTGTGTGTGTGTGTGTGTGTGTGTGTGTGTGTGTGTGTGTGTGTGTGTGTGTGTGTGTGTGTGTGTGTGTTAAAGTAATAATTACAGACCTGCTTATCAATATTATCCCTCCGTTTAGGCCTTTAGTAGTTATTATAAGCCTCAACATCAACCAGGATACCGAGGCTGCCTCCTCTGCTGTCACATTTGCATGCGTCTGTTCCAACAACTGGCTGTGGGTACAGGCTTTATGGTCGGACATGCTTGAGTGGGAACACATTCCTGCAGCCCGAGTCACAACATACCTGCTTTGTACTCCCTCTCCATTCCTCCCTGACAGGAAAACAAACGGGGTCAAATGCTCATAGACCTCTGGATAGATAGAAATAAGAGGATAAAAGCAAGTAATGGCTGATACTGTGATCAACTGGTCGATTCTCTGTAGAAGACTCACCTCATCACTCTTTTGGTCTTGTTGAACTACAAATACACACAGTGGTAGAAGGTGGTCAGAGAGTGGTGCTTCCTCTACCCCATAGACAGTCACAGACAGACAGACACTAGCTAGAGCTGGTAGAAAAGCAACAGTCAGCCACAGCTAAAAAAGAGAACTCTGAATGTTGACCCTTTGCCAGTAAGAGAGTGAGGAGAGATAAAAGGTTTGGAGATGTGTTTGTGTCGAAGCTTACTGAATCCTGGTAGAAAACATTGGCAGATCTGATACCCTTGTATTTGTCCTACCCCATTTATATCAATGAAAGTAGAGTAAATATAGTGCCATGCAATTTAACAGTAACACAAACATTACAATTAATCACCACCTCTCTAAAACAGTTTGAACAAAAACTTTAAACTACTTTATAGTAGGGGTGGAACGGTTCACTACATTCACGGTTGGGTTCATATCACGGTTTTGGCGGTTCGGTACATGTATGTTACAGCGAGGAGGTCGTGTTCTGATTTCAACATGCTTTCATTTATTTGGCACAAATAAGTTAACAAAAGTTTGCCTCAACAAAAGTATGGCTTACATAAGGAACATAAACACTTCTTCATTGACAAATCTTAATTGAAGGTCTTTAACAGTCATTAGTGCAAACAAAAAATGCAGCTTTGTTATTTTCATATAAATATGATGAAATTATAAACTAAGACCATCAACACAAGTTGAAGCATAAGCTCAACCAGAACTATACTAAAAAAAAAAGTATAGCTTTTTATCTCCCAATCATTCAACAGTAGCTCATTGGTCATAATTCTTACTATAACAGTCTGTAATGTAAATGTAATGTTCCATCTTAAGGCTGTTGGTAAATCCTCAACTGCTGCTTCTGCTAGTTTATAGTTTATAGTTTATAGTTTATAGTTTATAGTTTATAGTTTCTACAGGGCAGGCACAACAGACTAACGTTCACACGTGAAAGCTCACGCTCTTTGACCATCTGCTTTAATTCTGTATTGTTTTGATGGAGTCTGGTCGTATATCAGTGATAAACACTCTTATAGCATTAGATATTACTTTATCACGGTGTGAATCTGCAGTGGGAGGCTGTCTGAACGCTGTGGGGGGAACAGACTCTCCGTCCAGTCTGCTTTTGTTTCGCTCCGCTGATCGACACATTCGGGTGATGCCGTCGTAATGAAATGTTTCAAGTGTCCACATATAAACCCGACTTCAGTTGAACAGTGTCGGCGTACAGTTTGACACAAATCGTTGTCAGTTTAGCTCGACTATCATGAGCTACTGGGCGCTACAGCGCTGCTAACATTCCTGGTGCGCTGCCAAAGGTTTCCGGGTAAAACTCACGCTCCAGAGTTTCTGTTCCGCACGTGCGAGTAGTAGACATAAACAGCTGTACCTGTACCGAATGGTCGGGTCAAATACATAAACCGTTCCACCCCTACTTTATATACTTTATACTTTATTTAAAACTAGAACTGTCAATCGATTAAAAAGAAAATCGCAAATCAATCGCACATTTTTTTATCAGTTCAAAATGTACCTTAAAGGGAGATTTGTCAAGTATTTAACACTCTTATCAACATGGGAGTGGGCAAATATGCTGCTTTATGCAAATGTATGTATATATTTATTATTGGAAATCAATGACAACACAAAACAATGACAGATATTGTCCAGAAACCCTCACAGGTACTGCATTTAGCATAAAGAATATGCTCCAATCATAACATGGCAAACTGCAGCCCAACAGGCAACAACAGCTGTCAGTGTGTCAGTGTACTGACTTGACTATAACTTGCCCCCAGACTGCATGTGATTATCATAAAGTGGGCATGTCTGTAAAGGGGAGACTCGTGGGTACCCATAGAACCCATTTACATTCACTGATCTGGAGGTCAGAGGTCAAGGGACCTCTTTGATAATGGCCATACCAGTTTTCCCTCGCCAAAATTGAGTGTAAGTTTGGAGCGTTATTTAACCTCCTTCCTGTCCAGCCAGTACGACATGGTTGGTACCGATGGATTCATCAGGGTCTAGTTTCTATGGTGCTATTATCTTCACTATAGCTTTAAAACTGCAAGTTGTGTTAACGCGTTAAATAAATTAGTGGTGTTAAAACTAATTTGCGTTAACTCGTTATTATCACGTTAACTTTGACAGCCCTATTTAAAACATTATAACCTTCACTAAGGGAGGATTTCTTTGATGGGCTGTTGTATTAGACTGCATTAGTTTTAGCCAGGTGGTCATTGACTAAAAACACATAAGTATTTATAAAAAAAAACACGATTACTATAGCCTGTGATAGGAGGTACTGTACCATATAGTCATTGTTTCTATTCTTATAAGCTGCTTTGATAGGCAAACATAAATGTTTAAGATAATTTGTCAATCAAGACACTATATAACTATATACAGTATATGACATAATATAATGATTGGCTGCAGGGAGTCCATTAATTCCTGATAATGGACACCTACTAAGTAGTTCCAGTGAAAAGTTCTGTTCACCGTTCTACAGTAATACGCTGGCTACAAAAACATCTGAATATCTTATTTACCACACTGAGTGTTACGGTCTTTGCACACCGAGTCCGTTTTCCACGGACGGTGGCTCTGAGTGGTCAAACAACCCTCTTTTGCCTTTTGACAGATGCGAAAAAACACAGAAAATCGAACCTGTTCGGAAAACTTTAATGACGGACGAAAGTTTGGGAGTTAGTGTATAAATGTGATTGACATAACGTGAGGTTGTATTTATTTTCAAACGTGCAACAATTTTGGATGAGAAACAGACCTTCAGTCCTTCAGCATTCAGCGTCTCATCCTCTGAACTCCACAGGGTGGCGACTGGAACACACAAACTGAAAGAAGTCCGTTCCACTGCTCCTCTGAACTTCCTGAAACGTTGTATCACATCTCACACACATCCCGTTCACTGTTTGACTTGCCCGTGATATCTTGATATTGCTTTGGGGACAATGACATGGCTGGACAGCTAGCTAGTCTTGTTGTTAAACATACTGTCAAATTATATTTACTGTTTTTCAACCATACGCAGTGTTATTGATTTTGAATCTAGCTATCATAAACGTTAGCTTTCTGGCTCATAGCTGAGCTAAAGGGTTCTATGAGCTGAGCGGACTAGAAATATCTCCCGTTGCCAAGTCGTAGCGAAGGTTCATCCTATTTACTGGAGTAGTGAACAAAGTTACTATTGCATAAGAACTTTATGGGATGGTAATGGTTGTTCCAGGTATTAGCAAACCCTCAGGTGTTACCAGGGAAACAGATTCATGGCTTGTGAAAAACTTTAGATTTTGGTTGTAAAATGAATGAAAATATAAAAAATATCTTAATTTGTTTTTCTTTGTCAAGTGACCATGGTATAAACGGGATAATGCCCTTCGAGGTGTCCATAATCAGGATTTAATGGACTTTGCGGAGGCAACCGTTCTGGCCTTTCTGTCGTCCATTAATTCCTGATAATGGACACCTCATCGGGCATTATCCCTTACTTGATGTACACCGAACAGCAGGACAGCTGGTTTTATCAGTTAGCTTTCCACATATTGACCTGGAGAGAGAAGAGATGAATAAACTCATGTTTCTGTTTATCCTTAGGTTTACCAGAAAAAACACATTTTTAACAAACGTATTTGTAAAGATACTCCAGGTATACTTTAGATATTTTATTCCATTGCTTAGTTTTGATTGGTGCACCTTTTGGAGAAGTGGTGGCAACATTTGTTTGCCCTTTGCCAGTACTAGACTCTTAGTACTGACACTCCCCTGATGTCTAACATACATGCCTCTCCAACTCCAGCCAGAGGGCTGTGAGTGGGGAGTAGGAGACTTCAGCTCTGATGCACATCAGAAAGCAGCTGTCAGTCTACTGCAGCACTGGAGGCAGAGAGGGAAGCCAGGGCTTCATGTGGCGATCACCAGGGTGGTCCTACTCCTGGATCACATTTCACCTCCACTGACAGGTGGAAGCACACACAGCCTGTACGCTGTTGCAGCTGCATTGCAACATCCCCCGACCTTTTGTTGTCAACAGACAGGCCCATGTCTTGTCTACAGTGGAACTGACAAACACAGTTTTTTAGCTAATGCTGCCATCCACAGCAGCTCTCAACACACTCCATCACATTATCCTGCCCTGTCTCCTGAAAATGACGTTCCCATACAACTGAACTGCATTGTTAATCACGTTTTGAGGGAAACTTATTTTGTTGCGGATAACGCTTGTTCTCGATGTATCAACACAAATCCATCTGTGTAGGGAGGAGGTTGGAGAGGTTGATTGGTGAAACAAACACAGGACTTTCACCCAGGAGACCTCCGTTCATGTCCCGTGTGAAACTAGAAAGTCAACATTCACTTATTTTAATTTACATCCGTAGCTTAAAGCTGAAGTAGGTGAGATTGGAGCAAATATGATTTAAAAAAGTTATTTTTATAAAACGGTTGCTATATCCTGACAGTAGTACATGAAACAGGTAACCTGAAAAAAATCATGTGCCTCTGTGTCCTCCGGTGCTCCTAACGGCATCTGCAAGATTTCACAGACCGGAGGAAAACAAGCAGTAAGAGCTGATCTGAGGTCTGCTGTCCATCTGCTGTCTATGAGAGCCGGCTGTCAATCACTCACAAACTCCAATGAAACGGTCAAACTAGGCAGCGCTGATCAAATATGAATCAATATTCTGTTATGTTAATGTCTATTTCTCTCCTCACATGTTTTCAGAATCATCTTGTAGTGCACGGTTTAGCTGTAAAATGATAAAGTTTGTGACGCCGCTGCCATTGTGAAATCTGGTGAAGGAACGCCAAGTTCCGGTCACATGACCGGAGCACAGCCAATAGGAACGCTCTCTCAATGAAATGACCTGTGATTGGTCAAAGTCTCCCGTCACGGGCTAGATTTTCTAAAGCCTGAAAACAGAGCCATGAGGAGGAGCAGAAGTGTAGTTTTCTCTCAGAACACTTGAATTACAATATGCTGAAAGGTTATTATGGGATTGTTGCCCAATGATGCCAAAAATATACTGACTACTGCAGGTTTAATAATGTAACAAACGTAGTCATTTTAAGCCAAACCATGATGTTTTTTTACTGAACCTAACAAAGTAGTTTTGTTGCGTTTTTTGGTTTGTTTTGTTTCAATTCACAACTTAAACCACATGATTAAAACTGTTTAAAACTGCGACCGTAAAATACATTTTCCTCGAAATGTAATTGAGAATGCAATTTAGTTGTATAAGTTGTTTTCCTAGCATGAGATGATGCAGTCACAGTCTTTGGAATCCATCGACATGGTTAGACTTTACAGGCGTAAATCTGAAAACAAACTTGCACTGGTAGTATCCTTTTAATTATAGAAATACTTCACCCAAATGGTTTGTATCAGTTAGCTGCCTGGAATGATGCACAGAATGTTTGTACTTGTCATCCTTCATGAAAAAGTGGCAGCCATTTCCGTTTCTTGTTTTGTTTTGTTTCAGTTAACAACGTTGATTAAACCACGTGAGTAAAACTGTGACCGTAATACGGGAGAAAATACACTTCCCTCGAAATGTAATAGAGAATGCAATTGAGTCGTACGGGGACGTAATTTTGTGGGAGACAGGGTTGCATTATCGCTGTGGCGTGTTTTTACACTTCCAGTCTAGTCTATTTTTTATTTCACACATGCTTAAACATGCTGGTAAAACCCACACACACAACCATTTTCATTGCCAGGCAACCAGAAAACAAAGACCACTGCTCCTCAAATTGCTTTCTTTATGTATATGAATGAATTTACAAGTTTGTCAGTTGGTTATTTGTGGTATCCTCTGCAATGTTGCCACAATCAGGGTGAAGTCGGAAAAACCTACGTGATTTAATGATGATAGATTTGATTGTGTACAGTAGACCTCGTGTCAGTGTATCCATAAGGGCCTCAATATGCTTTCAATGAAGTGCTAGTTGTATCGTCCAACAGTGTCTGAACCCACTCCCTTTACACCTTCCTGACATCAGAATTATGGGGCTGCAACTTCCCTAAACAGACAATCCAACAACCACACCCACTTTACACAGTGATTGGTTCGAACTTCTCTCTCTTTTTTTTTCATTCTTCATGCACATATTTCTGTCACTTTCTATGCGTACAACTGAGTGCAACACAATGAATGCTTTCTGAGAGAGATTGAGATTGAGACACACAAACAGCACAAGACCTGTTGTTTGTTGGCAGTGTGTAAAGGCAGTACAGGTGTAACATTTGACACTGAATAAACAGTAATAGTGTTAAAGGACTTTGAAGACGATGAGACCGGCTTTATTTACAACAACACTTCAGGACGGTAGATCAAGTTCCATCCCCTAAAGCAGGGGAGTGCAGACAACACACCAGCACACACACACACACACACACACGCTCATTAGTTATGAATGGACAAGTGTTGGCTGGAGGAAAACTGATTGCCCTAAGATAAGGAAAGTGGCAAAGCAGACACTGAGAGCTGGCATTGTGCTGTACTGTAAGGACACAAATGATATCCATCATGGCTGACCTGGTTCTATGGACAAAGTATTTTCCAGAGGAAGCATCAACAAATGGATTTGATTTTATATTAGAAGAGAAGAACCCTGCAGTTCTTATCTTATCTTAAATCCCACACAGAATCTTTGTCAGTTTTTTAGAATTACTTTTTAATGATAGAACAAGATTCCACAGCTATGCTAGCAGCTCTGTGAGGCTGTACCAGTAGGCAGTCTCAAGGTTTGAGAAGTGAAGCCAATGCTGAAGTGCTTTAAACTTGCATTCCGTCTAACAGCCAGCAGGGGGCGACTCCTCTGGTTGCTAAAAGAAGTCTGACTATAGAAGTCTATGAGAAAATGATCCTACTTCTCTCTTGATTTATTACCTCAGTAAACATTGTAAACATGAGTTTATGGTCTCAATCACTAGTTTCAAGTCTTCTTCAATACAGCATGATGTTCATTTAGTAAATGATGGTCCCATTTAGAGTCAGATAGACCATAAAGCAGGGGATGCTTTAGGGCGGGGCTACCTTGTGATTGACAGGTCTCTACCACGGCGTTGTCCGGTCTGGGAGTTTTCACAGTGTGTTTTCAGTTCATGAAAGTTGTAACAGTTGTACGTAGCTCCACCCTCTCATGTCACTTCTGGTTGCAAAAAACGATGGCGACAGACAAAAGCCAAGATGTGACGGCCAAAATGCCGAACTGGAGGCTTCAGAACCGTAGTCCACAAACCAATGGGTGATGTCACGGTGACTTTCACCACTTCTTTTATCATCTACGAGCTCTACTTAGGCACAGCAGTGCTTTGAGCTAAATGCTAACATCAGCATGCTAACATTGACAATGACAGTGCTAACATGCTGATGATTAGCAGGTAATATTCAGTAGCTCAGTCTGTAGGGACGTGGCTCTAGTGGCTATAGACTTAATCTTGTTAATGACATACAGTATATCCTAAATGTCCCAAACATACACTGTATATAAAGATGGACGACGTGTCTCCACTTCCTCCCACTGTACAGAAGCCAAAATATCCCGGATACGGGAGTTGCCATCTTGAGATTTTGACGTCATTTGGAGCCAGAGTCTGCGCAGCAGTGATCGGGCGGTGGAGTCGTGGTACCGAGGTCACTCGAACCAATCGCGAGCCTAGCACGGCCGCAGCTCGTCAGCGAGAGAGACTCACAGCTGTCAATCATGACGTCTCACCCCCTTTTTACAGCATCAAATAACTAATTAAAACCAAACTTATCAGAAAAATTAACACTTGAACAGACATCAGCGTGATAAGAACTACCTAAAATGACAGACACCATATTTGGGAAAAATGTATTTGACGTGTACTTTAACTTTTTAGTTTGGCCCATGTCCCATCCACTAACATGGAGGAGGCGGGACTTATCACCTATACTGCAGCCAGCCACCAGGGGGCGATCCAGATGTTTTGGCTTCACTTTTGGGTAGCTGTCATGCCGTCCATCTTTATATACAGTCTGTGGTCCCAAATTGTAAAATACAGTGTAAATGCAGTGAAGAACTTTGCCCTGAAGCATCACAAGGTGTAGGTTATGGGAAGCCCCAGGTCACACTTTGTTTAAGTCCCTGCAGTGGAAAAGGGCTATAAATGAAATGAATAGAGTTGCATGATATTACAGCTCTACTTCGTGACGTAGGTTAGACTGATTTTCTGCATATCTACTAACCTTAGTTATACTCAGAGTTATCTGAAGTAAATGTATATAAGCACATTCACTGACTCTGTCATTAAAGGGATGTGATGATTGCTTGTCATTTGATGCCGTCTGCTGTGTGTAGATGGGTTTTCCACAGACTCGTGTCCTCCTGGTGCTGCCAGCAGAGCAGAGGTGTTGGGTTTCCCAATCGGATAGAAGAGCAAAATGGTCTCAGTCAGACAGGATTACTACCTGATCCGTCAGTAGGAGCTAACAGGGTAACATTGCTATGCTAGTAAGCTAATAGCTCATATCATTGCTGTTGTCCCTGCCCCTCTCTCCAGCATACCTGAGCGAGCTCAGAGGCAGGTATCCCAGTAACTGTTCACAAGGAGACATGAGGCCTGCCGGGCAGGCTGCTGGTAATTAGTGTAATGGCCCTGGGTATACTGATACAGGGGCTTCCTCCTCTGACTGGCTTTGTTTGCTCCGCTTGTTTTTCATCAGTGTTTTAATGGTGTTGACCCCCCCCCAGGCCTCAGCTCAGGCTATTGCTTTCACTGGGCTGCTCGAGCACCATCATATTTTCCACCCCTGTCCACTTTGCATCCCATCCCACCTGGTGATGGTAGGAAGGATTGCTAAATATTTACAGTGTGAATATTAATGGTCATTATTCAGCATTATTATTTATGATGACTGATATATATCTGTCAATAAGTATGTTGGGGGTTTTTTTTGTTTAAGAATTTAGAATTTTGTATATTAACAGCAGTAAAGGAAATAAGGATAGAGAAACAAAGTGAAGTCGTGTTTTGTGTTTAATCAAAAAAATAAAAATATATATATAAATAAAAATAAAATATCAATCAAGATATTGGCCGGGCCAATATTATTATTATTATAATTATAACTTTTGCAGGTTCAATATGCCCTATGAAAAACTTCACTGGGTCACTTAGCTCTATACCAAACGATTGGCACATTGCTGTAGATGGTATTTGATTTTCAGTGTGACCAGAGGTAAAACTGTATTTATTCATATGATTGTGTTTTTGTGTATTTGTGTTTTGATTGTGTGCACATTTTTTATCAGTGTGAGGGTCAAACTAACCACGCGGTTTAATTTCCTCTCTCTTTGTGTCTCAGCACAGCACTGATGGCTTCTGGAAGTCGGTGGCCAAGCACGTTCCGAGGGAACCCGGCGACATGCGCATCCTGAACCCCTACTTCATCCAGGAGGCCTCCTTCAAGCTGATCGGATTACCTCACAACAGTGGACAGATGGGCAGAGGGGTGAGAGAGCTGTTGTTTTCCCAGCAGTCACTTTGTGTCCAGTTCTAGGTAGAGACGTAGCAGGAACAGTGAGCTGCTTCACACACAGCGCTGAGTTAATGGTCAGGACTGGAGCTCTGCTAACTGACTCCACCGTCTGTCTGTGTGCATTATGAAGGCCTCTGTGAACACACAGCAGATGCTGCAGGGAGCCCAACACAGTCTGAAAACAAAGTGTTACCATTAGGCTGTTATAAATAGAAGCATTCTTCAGATTTCACATCTGTAAGACATCCACACGAGAACCGTACAGATTAAATAACACATGATCACTACATACTGTACACATGTTCACTAAATACTGTACACATGATCACTACATACTGTACATGTTCACTAAATACTGTACACATGTTCACTACATACTGTACACATGTTCACTACACACTGTACACATGTTCACTACATACTGTACACATGTTCACTACACACTGTACACATGATCACTACATACTGTACATGTTCACTAAATACTGTACACATGTTCACTACATACTGTACACATGTTCACTACACACTGTACACATGTTTACACATGTTCACTACACACTGTACACATGTTCACTACACACTGTACACATGTTCACTATATAATGTACACATGTTCACTATATACTGTACACATGTTCACTACACACTGTACACATGTTCACTACACACTGTACACATGATCACTATATACTGTACACATGTTCACTACATACTGTACACATGATCACTATATACTGTACACATGTTCACTACATACTGTACACA
>CAKAKR010061236.1:4387-20357 GCA_916700685.1 Adelosebastes latens | reverse complement strand
AGATAGACCCGCCCTTTAATGAACTCCCACCAAACAAAGTAACAATACTACCACAGCAAAATGACACTAAACAACTTATAAAAATGAGTGTTCAGAGGACTTGCAATCTCTTATAACAGGATTTCCTCAAGCACGTTGTTCCAAAGTTCAGTGGCTCCGACTGCAGATGTTGGATTACCTTTTTGTCTTTGATCTCAACTTTGGAACGGTTAAACGGAGAGACCACATCCTCTTAGCCGAAGCAAATGAACCACTCTCTTCAAAAAACCCTAGTTATTGTTTATCTTCAGGAGCGTGTAAGACTCCTGGCTTTGTGTCCTCCGGAGTTCCTTGAAGCTCATTTCTTCAGTCGGTCAAAGGTCATCCCTTGTGCTAATTGTTCCGAAGGGGATGGAGTGGAGCGAGGCCTGTTCTCCTGGACCGACTCCAAACAGCTGAACAATGGTGGCCCTCTGTGTGTGTGTGTTTGTGTGTGAGTGAGTGAGTGAGTGAGTGAGTGACAGCCTGGGTGGCCCACAGCTCCACTACATGGGGGTGGTAGTGGGGTCAAGTTAAGCAGAGTCAGTCCTTGTTTTGCTGTAGAGAGCAGACCCCCTACCTTTTGTGGATGTAGTCTGTGTAATAAGCTTAAAGATTGGAGACATGAATAGTGTTTTCTTAATGAAAAGTTTGATTGGCTTGACAGAAATCACATTCAGTATCATATATCAGTCGTAGAACTATAAACGTGGTCATTTTCCCACGTTCTATACACAATACAATTAACTTATTTTTCCTAAGGACCTTGAAACCAAAGGCTACAACGTGCAGTATTGATTTATGCTGCAACAAACACTATTACTCTGTGTGTTGATTTGACGTCACACTTGTGGCTGGCAGGCAAACAATGTGATGTGTGTCAAAGGGTCAACAACAACTTGGCTGTCTTTGAAAGACGTATTGTTCCTCACGGAGTCCACATTCTGTTTACATTAAATGGCCGAATGTATGTGGACACCTTAATATCACATCCATATGTGATTGTTGAACATCTCAATCCAGAACCATTGCCAATGACATGTGGCTGTAACAGCCTCAAGTATTCTGGGAAGGCTTCCCACCAGATTTTGGAACCTGGCTGCAGGGATTTGCTCCCATTCAGTCACAAGAGGATCAGTGAGATCAGCCACTGATGTTGGGCGATAAGGCCTGGCTCGTATTCTCCATTCTAATTCATCCCACAGGTAATGTATAGCGTGGAGGTCATGGATCTGTGTAGGCCTGTCAAGTTTTACCACACCAGTGGTACGATAATTATAGTATTTGTTTAATAATTTTAACATAGTTTGAGTTTTTTTTTTTCATAATACTGAAATGGTATGAAGCTGATTTATATCCAGCCTGATTAATCATCGTACGTTCCACTATGATAACATAGTGGATGCCAATAATGTATTCACATTAGGGCTGTCAATCGCAACTAATCACACATTTTTTTATCTATCCTAAATGTACCTTAAAGGGAGATTTATCAAGTATTCAATACTCTTATCAACATGGGAGTGGGCAAATATGCTGCTTTATGCAAATGTATGTATATATTTATTACTGGATATCAAAAATATGCTCAAATCATAACATGGCAAACTCAAACCCAACAGGCAACAACAGCTGTCAGTGTGTCAGTGTGCTGACTTGACTATGACTTTCCCCAAACTGCATGTGATTATCATAAAGTGGGCATGTCTGTAAAGGGGAGATTCATGAGCACCCAGAGAACCTTGACCAAATTTAGGGCATGTTTGGAGCATTATTTAGCCTCCTTCGCGATAAGCTAGTATGACATGGTTGGTACCAGTGGATTCCTTACCTTTTTTTAGTTTCATATGATGCCAGTATCTTCACTCTAGCGCGCTACAACCTCCGAAAGACCGAATAGTTTTAATGCATTAAAGAAATTAGTGGCCTTACAACGGATTTGCATTAACGCGTTATTATCACGTTAACTTTGACAGCCCTAACTCACATCTCTGCTGAGATCTTGTGAGACCCCACTGCAGTCACCTAGATGAATCCATGGATGTATTGTGTAGCATGGCACAGATTCATGGCACACAGATAGTTTGTCCTTTGTTTGATTATTTTTCGGCACATTTTAACACCTCCACGAAACTCCAACCATTTCTCTACAAACCTCACTTTGTGCACGAGGGCATTGTTATGTTGAAACAGGTAATGGCCTTGTCCAAACTGTTGACTCAAAGTTGGAAGCACACTATCAAAAATATATTATTATTATAAAATATCATTGTATGTTATAGCATAAAGACTTTATTGGAACTAAGGGACATCTGGTTGCTGTGGACAAGGTCCAGTTTGTAATTTGGGGCAGCATAATGCTACACCAGGTGGCAACCTATGAATCTGAAAAGTGAAGCCAATGCGGAAGGGCCTTACACTTGGATTCTTTCTAACAGCCAGCAGGGGGCGACTCCTCTGGTTGCAAAAAGAAGTCTGATTGTATAGAAGTCTATGAGAAAATGAGCCTACTTCTCACTTGATTTATTACCTCAGTAAACATTGTAAACATGAGTTTATGGTCTCAATCACGAGTTTAAAGTCTTCTTCAATACAGCATGATGTTCATTTAGTAAATTATGGTCCCATTTAGAGTCAAATAAACCATAAAGCAGGGTATGCTTTAGGGCGTGGCTACCTTGTGATTGACAGGTCGCTACCACGGCGTTGTCCGGTCTGGGAGTTGTCCGTGTTTTCGTCTTACAACTTTAACCCTTTTACAGTGTGTTTTCAGTTCATGAAAGTTGATTGTAACATTTTGGTCGCCCTGAAAATGTCTCAATCAGCGTTCGGTTGTACTGAGCTCCACCCTCTCGTGTCACTTCTGGTTCCAAAAAACCAAGATGGCGACGGCCTAAATGACGAACTCAAAGCTTCAAAAGTGTAGTCCATAAACCAATGGGTGAGGTCATGGTGACTACGTCCACTTCTTACATACAGTCTATGTGCTATATTGATGTATTTGGAGGAAATGTACAGCAGACTTTGACTTCCTTTCAAATTCATATACACACACACACTTCCAACTGCACTCGCCGTCTCACTGTCCCACCAACCAGATGCTCGTAGTAATAACTGCAACAGCGGCCTAATTACAGGGGCCTCCTCACTTAAGGTCACACAACAACCAGCAAATCAGCAACAAACAACCACATAATGGCCCTCATCCTGCTCGCCATCCCATCATCCCTACTCTGGGGGGGTCATTACCCACGCTGCTTCAGGGCCTCCTTCCTTTCCCAGTGTTTACCGCATTCCTCCCATACTTCAGCCGTACTTGCATGGGAAGCCCCAGACCATGCAAGGATATATGTGTGTCGATGTGTGCGTGTGGGACTCAAACAGCTGTCTAGGAGCGAGGGGTTCTTGTCTGAACTTGTACGTCTCGACTCATTTCCTGATGGGTGGTTGCTGTTTTTAGGGGGGGGAGAGATAGCTGGGATGTTATGGAGGTCTGAGGGAGGCCACGCGGCGCCGGAATGCAACAAGCTCAGACCTCATCATCTGCTGTCACGCGGAGTTTGTTATCTTTTGTTCTGACTCTCAATACAGGCACCTTGTGTCCTAATAGTTACCTCTAGACATCAGATTGAGCTAGACGTAGATGTAGAACATACGTTGTTGGTTTACAAGTAGCTCATTTCAAATATATTCAGGCCCTTCAATAGAGAGCTGAAGTCCTGCCTCACTTCCACTTTAGCTTCTGTCTTACAAGCTTTGATTTCATAATGTATTTTGTAACACAAGGTTTATTTTTTGTCTTGTTTAAAACACATGCACCTGTGTGTTTATGTCATTCTGAGCTGAACTGGTTTTTGCTTCTGTTCTGGACACGGTAACATTTGGACACCTCATCATCTAGGAGCCATTGTTTTGTTAGCATTTCACAGCTACAGCTACACAAGGCACAGTGACGCGGGCATTCACTGATGGCGCAGGAGCTACGAGCACGCACATAGGCGTTTATGCTCAACGTGTTGTTTGTTGCAGTATTCTCCAAAACGCCAGAGGACCTACAAACAAGATATTTTATGAAGAAGCAAAAAGTCAACAAATGTTGCAGACAAAACATAATAAAGCATCATAAACTAAAATCCTCAATGCCGAGAGGAACCGTAATTAACGGTAAACTCATCTGAAAAGCCCCGCACACGCAGGGGGCGCCTAGTTACAAAAATTCAAAGGTGCACGACCAAGTGCTGCAACAACTTGCAGAGCCTTTGAGCTTCACGCACAGTACGCTACAATATCATTTTTGGCTTGCGCACCCTTGCGCTGGGGACATTAAGGCAAGCATGAACCTGGCTTTGGGCTTTGACGGTGCTCTTGTTACATAAAAAGATAGATAAAAAGAGGAATCGCTGACCTCAAAAAAGTACACACAAAAAACAACAACAATGGGTGCAATTGGTCTTTTGGACTGTAGATTAATTTTGTTTTCTTCTAACACAAGGTCATAAACTATAAACAGGAAGTCATAAAAACACGATGCACAGTAATTACAAAAACACAGGGAGGATGTCACGGGGCCTCGGCGACATGCCATTTCACTCCAACGTTCCTGTGTTTAACTGGATGTTTTTCAGGAAGCGACGAGACAAATTTAATTACATCACATTGTGGTGGAGGTCTGATGATGCTGAGTGTTGCTCCGTCTGCCTTGTTTATGCTGCAGTTTGGATTACAGTGACACAATGACCCTTTGTGTTGGCTGAGGACTTAAAGAGTGGACGCACCTCTGTTGTCTGGCTGTAATGCATCAGAATCTGCACATTTGCACTTGTTGTCTCAGTAGCAGCTGTTGCCTGATTAAGTCATATCAAGTTGATATTAATAGAAAGTCTGCTAATGCTAGCATTATCACAGGAAGCGAAGGACACCGTTTCAGATCAACACTAGCAGAAGCGAGATAGTATAAGGACATGATAAACTCTTTAAGAAGTGGGTTGTGTGGATAGCCCTACATTGTGTCTGTATGTGTCCCTCCTACTTGTTGACTGTTTATGCTAATGGCATTTACAAAAAAAAAGCTGGTAAACAAAAAATAGTCAAGTACAAATAACATAAACAAATACATTTGCTAGGCTATACTCTCAGTAGTGTTTCCTTTAAATTGTCAAGCAAGTTTTAAACAAACTTTTGAAATGTCGCAAAAAATAAATGTGAATGAGGCTTGTTTCCATCTACTGGTTTTGAGCGAATAAACCAGGCTGTGTAGTTTCGTCAGAAGTTGGCGCTATACGCATGTAATCCACCACTAAATAGATTAGAAGAAGAAGTAGTGGTTGCGAACTGGAAATAAAGTCATCTTGGCCGATCTATGAGAGCATAATGGAGACAGGTCTTCAGGAATTTGTTTCAATTGGGTAAGTTTTAATTGTTCTTTCATGTCAGCTAATATTGGCCATGTTTCATGTTATCCGGAGTTTAAGACAATATAAATATATATCCGGGAAGACGCCGACAGCGGATACGGCTAATCAGTCATATGAGTTAAATGTTCCCTACGTCAGAACTTAAGGCACGGACACACCTGCGATATTCACCTGAAAGTTCACCAAAGCTGAACTCCTACGCGAATTCGAAGATGTGAATATGCTACGCTACCAGAAGTAAATGTTTTTTTGCGCATGTGTGACCGTGCCTTTATTCAGCAAAGGCGTTTCCATATCCCATTTAGCGCATCAACTATATTTCGTCAAAGGCAAAAACCACCTCAAGCAAGCGAAAACATTTTTGCGCAATGGAGGAGATCTATCAAATTTTGCCGTTTCCATACCGCTTTTCTAATTCGATACTTCAAAATGTGACTAAAAATACGTTGATGGAAACACGGATAATGAAACTGAATACTTCCTAAAGATGTTTCACATTAAAAGCCTCCTAGGAAAAGGAGAAACGATGCCCTTTGTGCCGCTGGAAGGCTTTTAATGGGAAACCATCAGCAAATAATTAGTGAGTGTGAGGACAACCCAGAGCAACACACTGGTGATATGGTGGATATGATAATGTTGTACTGATGCAAATTAAGCTGTGGGAATGTAAATCATCTTCAATGTATCAAGACAACAGGAAGACGTGCCCAGTTTAAATTAGCAGCTAATTAAAATGGGAGCCGATCAGAAAACAGGGTGGCTTACAAAACCGGCTAAAATATACTGTGAGATAATCAGATGTAATTAACTCTGCTTTTGAGATAAATATTTGAGAATTTAAAGTGACACAAGTCCTAGATGACACTGAATTGAAAGTCAATATTTAAATCCAGTTGTTGAATATACAAAGAAAAACCAGAATGAGCCAGCGAGTGTGTACATGTCCAATGACTTGTTTTGACGGTTGCCTGTACATGGAGTCCACTGGCTGGTGTCTATACATGTCTGCACAGCTGTTTAGAAATTGAAACACACACGCTCCCTTCTCAGCAGCCTAACAAGGAATGTCAGCAATGTTTTGCTAAGAGAGAACATAGTGGATCCATGCAAGAGAGAGAGAGACACAGCCTTTTTTGGACAAATTGTTATTCAATTGCATACAATCTCCTGTTCTTGTCTCTCTTATTGTCGCTTTCTAACAACCTCTACCTCTTCCTCTGTCTTTGTTTTGCTCTGTCTTTCTCAAAAATGATAAGAAATACCACCAAAAGCACACACACACCACATACAGTTCCAACACACATTCACAGCTCGAAAAACTCTCTCCATCCCCCTCCCAATCAGTGTTTCCTGTTTTCTTCATGCTTGTTCTCGTCTGTTTCCAGCGGGTCTGTTTGTTTGCGGACCCGCTCTCGAAGGACGCCCTTCAGTCCGACGCTTCCTGTTTTCACTAGACCACAGAAGTCGAAAGTGCAGGGCAGCAGGAATTTCTGTCCACTTAAACGAGCAGCAAAACACCTTGACTCCTCCATTACCTGCTCACTGAAAACACAACCGTGCATACTTAGTGGTGTTGGCAGTGCAAAGACAGCATCCCTTGAAATTGTACTTTGCAAGGTTTTATGTAAAAAAACAACCATGTTGCTATAAATCCAGAAAGATCATCGTTCACATTGTAAACAACCCTGTTTTCAAATAAAAGTCACTGACCGCGATAGTAGATACGCTTTTGTTACCAAAACAAGGAGGACGGCTGGAACTGGGTGCCACTCGTCTTGTTTACTTTTGGACAACAGCCAGTGTTGTGGGAGGAAATTGGCATTAACCTGGAATATGTGTGATACTGTGTTATAATCACACATTAAATGTCACCTCACCTTCAAAAATACCACAACTGAGATATTAATTCAAAATGGATTTTGGAATGCTTTTTCTATTGTATTTTGAATCTAATTTCTGATAGACACTATAAAGACTTGTCAATGTAATGTGTAACAAGCAGCTACAATATGACTTACAGCAATATGTCTAAAATCAAATACCTCCCAAATCTAGAAAATCCAGTTTAATCGACACAATCACTTACTGTTCTTTTAAAGAACAATAATCTGCTTTAATCAATCTTTTTGACAGTAGGTGTCACTAAATATTTTTGAAGAAGAGGTAGTGCTGCAATGGAAAACTGCATTCTCCAATGTCGGACGTTAAAGGTGCTAAATACGGGACTGGGATCATTTCTACTGCCTCTCAACGGCTCTCAACATGGTGACAGCGAGTCGGCGGCTTGCAGCTAACGGTGCTAACAACGCTTACAGTGCAAACAACAGCGAAAGTGCTGACAGAGACAAGTGTTTACCTGAAGGGGAACTGGAGGGTGGAAGCGTTTCCACAACAACACCGTCGATCGGGACAACGTTATCAGCTGTAACCACCGTACATGCGCTGTACAGAGCTTATCCACTTTGTTTGAACCAATCCGACAGCATCCAATCAAATTGTGGGAGAGAACCATGAAAAACTAACGTTGAGCGCCCATTGGAAAAAAATCATACAAAAGATCATTTAATTTGAGATGCAAAAACTATGCGGCGATCAACAAGAAACAAATTGCAGTATGCAAAACGTGCGGATCGAAAATAAGACAGAGACGCAAATTCAAAACATTTTGTGAAGAGCGCATTATGACTTGTGCGTATTATGAAAGTCAAAGTTTAGGACTTGGAACTTGTCAGTCTTGATTTGGGACTTGAGTGCAAAGACTTGCGACTCACTTGTGACTTGGAAAAGAATGACTTTGTCCCAACTCTGTACAGTAGTACACTCATCTTAGTGTATAAATGATACTGTAGCTAATGTGTTTATTAACCGTGTGTAGGATGTTTGGCCTAAAACACGTTATGTTTATGGTGATCTTATTATAAATCATCATGTATGCAGATGATGTGGTTATATTTTCTTTCCACAATTTCTGCTCTTCTCTTTCTTTCCATTTCCATTTAGAAATTCCTGACTGGCACAAGGAGCAGCTAACATGGCTGAAGGCTGAAGCAGATGAGAAAATGCAATACCACTGATGCCGGCTCCACTCAGTCTACATGTGGGGCTTCAAACAAGGTAAAGATATGTCAAGGCAACACTCTCTACAAAACATAAAGCTGTCAGATGCCAGTAAACAATATGATGGGCCTACTTCATAGAGACAGCTTCAGAAAACAACTGTTCAATCTGAGCTGTAGATCACACGCTGAGTGCTAAACACGCCTGAAAGCTAAACAGAGTGAGAAGAAAGAAGCCTGTTTGTATCTGAACATGTGAATGCAGAGTGACAGACAGAAATGGGCCAAAGGCTGAAGGAAGTGGACACCCAGTGAAGGGGAAATCCTCTCTGTAGGTCTCACACACACACACACGCACACACACACACACGCACACACACTGCGTGACACTTTATTGAAGCCGACCAAGCCCCTCTACACAATCCCCAGCCACCTCATGTCTGTTGTAACTCACTCACAGATACAGAAGCAGGACAGCAGTGAGGCGATGCAGAACAGAGACAGAGTGATGGAGTTGTTGATAACACTGGAGCCGCCATTGTCTTCACAGACCTCAGACCAGGGTGTGTGTGTGTGAGTGTGTGACTGTGGCCTGGGGCTGTCACGAAACAGCTGGAGGGGGAACCTCCCTGGAAATCAGTTTCTATATTACTCTGACAATGAAGAAAAGAAAAAAAAACATAACTAATATTAAAAAAAGAAACCCTGCAACATAGTTAATAATCACAACTCCTGTGACAATAATTCATTATTTTGTGAAACATACATAAAACAGACAGTTATGGAGAGCGTCAGTTCACAAAAACACACAGCAACTGTCCCTTTACAACACAGGAAATAAGTGTGTGTGTGCACGCATGAGTGTGTGTACGTAAGAACGAGCTTGCACAACACAGGAAACATGCGCGCCTACTTGTCTGCCTGTGCTCCTCAGTCCCCCCCAGGTGATGGAGGTGTGAATGGTTCTTTGATTAACATGTGAATAGTGTGTGGACGGGTGGTGGAGACGACAGCTGACAGAGCAGCAGAGACGAGATCTCGCTGAGGGCTGGAACGGTCTGAATCTCCACCTCACTGATGTAGATACATGTGGAAAGAATCTTTTTTTGTGCAATTAATTTGCACGTCAATATATTTTTTATTACTTAGCAAGAAAGCAACATAATTTTTTTGGGGAACAAGGTCAATTTTTCTTACTTTTTGCACCGAGAATAAAGGCATCGACCAATCACGTTGTGCAGAACAGGTTGAGTTGCTCCTATATTTATAAAACAACAACACGGAGCCTCCTGAGTCTGAACCAAGATCCACTCCTTCCTTACCTTTCACAATAAAAGCCCTAGATATATGAAAGTCCTAGACATATAACATTCGTAGGAGTATTTCGCATTTTCGTGTCGTTTATTCGTCACGCCCTCGTAAGGCCATGGATATATAAAGAGAATTGGATACAGTGTGGAGGCGGGCTCCTATGACAGTTGCTCAATGGCGCATGAAGCTGAAATGGCTCGACTGCCGAGTGATCAAGTACCCGGATCATCCAGCGATCTTCCGCATCCATTGGGCCCATGAAGCAGGCGCAGTAGCGTTTACTTTAACTCCGCCTCCCAGCCCTCGGCCCAGCCTCGATTTGGGGCTCATTCACATGAACGGAGGAAGGGAAATAACTCTGGATTCAGCTATTAATGTATTTTACAACTTTTAGAACGTAATGATTTAAATAAGGGCTATTCAAGTGTTCATACTGGGAAGTTGATTTACCTCAAAAAAAATTATCATGTAAGTCTATGGGAAAAAGTCTTTTTGGGCCCAATGGCATCATGTGACGGACACGGAAGTTGTAGTACCGCCATTTGGCGCTCTTCCTGGGGGCTTGGTAAAGCCCTTTACACTGAAAGTGTCACGGTTTGGCTCTGTGGAAAGATGCCCTCTGATATTTGTTAAGACTTTTGATTATCTCGTATTATATATATTTTTAGTGGTCTATTACTTCTGATTTGTCTAGAAGAGGATTTTGGTTTCTAGGTTAATTATTACTAGTTATATTCCTTGTTTCATGCATTCGTTTAGTGTTTCCTGTTTTATTTTGTAAGCCACTCTCCTTGGTTTTACTTCCTGCCTTTATGTGTTTTCCCGCCCGTTCTGATTGTCTGCTCCGCCATGATTAGTTTCACCTGTACACACACTCCTCTGAATCCGCCTCGTTAGTTCTTCCCAACTAATCAGCTCCTGTCCTGTTAGTGTTTTTCCCCTGACGATCGGCTCCCTGCCCGTTCTCTAATCACAGCATTCCCCTCACCTGAGCTTCTCCGCCCATCTCTCCACCTGCACTTCATCCTCTCGTCAGATTAGTTTGTATTTAAGTCCTGGTTTTCAGCTCAGTCTTTGTTGGATCCTTGATCATGTTATGAGAGTTTCAGTTTTGCCTTGCCTGCAACGAGTCTTGTATTAAAATGATTTTTCTCTTTTTTGGGTCCACCTGCTCCACTCTCCATGACAGAAAGTCCACAAGTGCTCTTTCTTTTCCTGGGGAAAAGGACAGGGGCCAGTTCTGACGGTCATGTTGACTTTAACTGTGACATGATTAGTGACATACTCTACACATTTATGGCTCCTTTCCATTGCAGGGATTTTTACAGGAACCTCTTTATGAACTCGGGTAGCTCACCTACATTTTCACCTTAAGACCTTCCAGTTTTGGTTCCTGATTCTTTGGTCCCATGTCTCTGTTTAAACACCATAAAGTATCACAACAACAAAATACAAAGGACAACATGACACGTTGTTGTCTGGTCATATGCAACAATTAATACGTCATAGACAAAGTTGTCAATTTATACATAAATAAGCTTTCTTTAATCCACAGCTTTCTGAAACCAAGCCAACCCTCATAACCCACAGCCGCGTGACTCTAGCATTAAAAGCCACTGTTTCCAAGAGAACAGGATGTACTGAATGAGTTGTCAAAGACATTGCGTGCTGTTCACCTGTGTGTGCGTAATTGTGTGTATGTGTTTCTCTGGTCTTGCCCGTGTACAGATGGAATCAGTTTGATAAGAGAAGGAAGCATGTGGTTGTTATCTGTGAGCAGGAGCCTGGCAGCTCCTCCTGTTTTGTCTCTGCTGATCTCAAACTCTTCTGAAGCCGAGAGCTCTTCACATGAATCCGTCTTCATCATTAACGTCTCCTTGTCTTGGTGCTGCATGGCCTCTCTGCTCTTACACTTCGTTTAGTTTGGCTTTCTGATTGCATTGTCTCGGCTTTGTGCTGTGTTGAGTTTTGCGTCACTTTCGTATCGCATTGCGTCACACGCCAGTGAACGCCTCTCAAGATCAACATTTGAACTCTACTCAACTTGTGATTGCTGACGCACACTTTCACCCTTACACACATATATTTGTAAACTACCAAAACAAACCTCTGCTTATTGGATTATAAGAACTATAACCTTTTTCCACCAAAATTAGCGAATATATGCAGGTTTTTTAAACACAGGAAAACCCGCTAGAATATGCTATGAACTCCTTTCCCATTGCCAGTAGACCAGTATGCCTTTGTGGAGTGTTTTTGTGTTACGTTCGACTTCACGAATGTGTCAGAAAACAGGGTTAATAAAAACAGTGAAAAGTTCTGGTGGTTACTTTTTTATATCTGTTATGTATTAAGTCTCACTTTCAAACTCTCAAACCAGAGTTGGGGACTTTTGGAACAGTGGAAAGACTAAACAAGATGGTTTTGATGAATTTTATTTTGCTTCTGTCGAGTTTGAATGAAGTGTGTTTCTATGATCAGCGAGGTCAAATTACTGTTTCTGTCAATGGAGACTGATGGCTTTGAGGAGAGCATATTAATTAGATGTTTTTTTACATTAATAAATTATAATAATCGTCCAAATCTCTGTTGATTTTATTTAATATTTACTTCAACGCGTAGCATTGTGCCGGAAAAAAGGCGAAAAGTAGCGTGTCCACCCGGGGGTGTCATGTTTCCATCGCTGCCGATCGGAGCTGGAGCTGATAAATAACCGTGAATACTACTGAGTCATTTGTCCCGGGAATGAATGTCGATTGCATACTTTCCCACTGAAGACAAAAGCCAGATGTTAGTGGGTGTTAGTGGAGTTTTTTTGTCCAGTGGGAAAGGGACTCTAGATGCAACTTCCTCTCATCTTCACTGATGTTGATTGTGGTGCATTTAGACCCCATTTACAACCAATATTAACATGTGATCTGTATTTGGATTAGAGCCTGACTGAGGCTGATACATGTGGATTGTTTTTTATATGATATCTGGATAACGGCATGCCCTGGTAATCATAAGCAGACATAACCTTCATTGTTTGCAGAGGAAGGGCTCATCTGTAGCTTTTTGCAGAGAGAGGTAGCTGACCTTTCACTTGTTGGGTAGATTATTATGTAACTGTACAGATGTTATTTACACCTGGCTGAAATCCAATCACAACGCATGCCAGTTCATCTCCAGATGTGTTTTCTGCATGCACTTCCACCTGCATTGACATGTCTTTCCCCATCCATATAATCCAGATCACATGTTACAACCAGGTATAAATGGAGAATAAAAGAACTTAATGGTGAGATACTTGGTTGTTTAGATGATTTTGTGTTTGTTTTTCTTGTTGTGTGTTTAATCATGGTATCTATCGCAACCCAGTTCCTCTTTCAAGCACAAACACAAACCAACTTCCTGTGCATCATGCGCTGACTTTGAGATTTTGCAACGCAGTGGTGTAAGCAGACGCTCTCTCATTGTCTGCCTCCGTCTGTCTTTCTGTCGTTCTCACACAATAAATTCCATGATAAGCCATACTGACTTCCTGAGTATGTGTCATGTGCACACACACAAACACGTAGACAGGTCTAGCTCCAGACCTGATTAGTGCATGTGGTGAGTCTTTTGTTTGAGGACAAAGGACTTCCCCGTCTGAGACGAGCAGCCGGTGGCAAAGAAATAAGGAGGAGGACCAGATTAGCTGCTGAATGAGAAGTGAGGGTGGGGAAGATGGGGTGAGGCTGGGGGGCAGATTGGAAAAGATGGAGGTTGAAAGTGCTCCGACCTGGCTTCCCGAACCTCCGAGTTTGAACACAAGTCGGACCCTGCTTACCTTTGGGGAACAGGCATTTCTATTAGGATCTGGAATTTAATGAAATGTTACATTTAAACATGTTTGACTACTTGTGTATTTTAAAAAAGAGCAGAGAGAGCACGCAAGAACTGAAACTTAATTGTTTTTGGCGCAATGAAGCCATGCATACTTGCCAACCCTCATGTTTTTCATCCCACTCTCGCGGTTTCCTCCCGGGGTCACAATTCTCCCGTTTTTCCTCTCGATTTTCACACCTTCTTTTCCTGTTCATTATCTCAACCTGATTCTGGCACTGTACAGAGTGTGTAAGCCCTACTGTTTCCACCCGGACATCAACACAGCTACAACAAATGTCGTTACACGGTTTGAGCTGTGCTCGCCGCACATCACAGCGCGCAGCGCCCAAAATAAGGCTTTGCTCGACGCATCGAAAAGCCGTCGCGGCGCAACGCAAGCCATTGGAAATAACGGGTTTCATAGCGCAGTGGTGCCGTTGTCGCGTTGTGTCTGAAAGGACCTTCAGTGAGTGAGAGAAGGAGAGGGAAATGGAGAGAAAGAAATATTCAAGCAGAGGCAAAAAATGAATAAAAACGGATGAATATTTGTTTATGCCAGAGATTCACACAAGTTCACGCCAGAGGGGCGAATTATTCAGTTTTCTTTGCTGAGAATTAAAGGTTAAATTAAAAGAAGGCCTAATTAACAAATGCTGTTGTAGTGTACGTAATATTTTGTTATTTTCATTCTTTAAAAGTCACCAGAATGCAGGAAACAAAGTCTCTGAAAGTGGCTCAAGTTTGACAAGTATGAAGCCACATGTTGCAGACTGGAGTCTGTCACCCAGCAGGGATTTACCAGAGGTTATGGAAAAGTGTCACTGACCTTTAAACTCCCTGCTTTTAGTCACCTGGTAATTGGTGGAAGCTCATTCTACTCACTCATCTTCACTCAATCATGAAGTCAATCATTGAGTCAGTCAGTATGGAAATGTGAACCGATTGAAATGTAAATGTCTGGAAAGAAGGAAGAGACCGTGAAACTCTTTAGAAACAGAGGAATTACAGGAAACACACTTTTGTGCTTTCCTCCGACACGCCTGTCACATATTCAGGTGTCAGAAATGATTAAATTTTTTCGGGGGCAGAAAAACTAAATATAGAAAAGAAAGAAATAAAGACCAGCAGCACAACAAATTGGACATGGAATCCATCCAGTATGTCTGTAGGGCTGTAGGAAATGAACAGAGAGGAACAAAGCGAGAAAGAAAGTCAGGGGTTTTCCTGGAGTTGACTACAAAGAAATTAGGAACAAACAAGGCAGTATACAAGTGAACAGATGATAACCGGAGAAAAGAACAAATTATTTGGTGACGCACTAGGACTGATCTCTGTAAATTTCAATGGATAACATCACATGAGAACAGGTTATGTCATATCCCAAGTTTTGACGACGGCCAAGCGATGTTGTTAGTTTGTTGTTGTTTTGCATTTTCAGAAAAACACGTGACGTCAGAGGCGTCTGAGGCCTACCACACTTATTAGTCACTGTTTTCCCACTATGTCAACTTTTTTACAAACATGGCTGATGCATTTCTACGTAGCAGAAATGTTACCTCTGACCGTCCCTGTGATCATTCATGTTGCACGTTAGCGTAGCCAAGGGCACAGTTGTGATTTAAAAACACAAAAAGGCATACTGCTCTACTGGCAATGGCAAAGGAGCCTATCGCCTATTTCAGCGGGTTTTCCCGTGTTTAAAAAACATGCATATACACACTAATTTTGGTGGGAAAAAGGTATCCATGATTGCTCATTGTGGCCAATAAAGCCAATCGCACAGGTGCTGCAAATCACCTGTATTTCTGTAGACAGGAACTACTGTTTTCTTTTGTTAATTGGTAGCATTATTGAGCCACGATCAAATCTTACCAAGATGTTGTCTGTGATGCTCAAATTTGTTGTTTGACAACAAAAAGACAAGGATGAAGACTAGATATCTATTGTTTTGACATGTCAGTGTAGTTGAGAGCTTTTTGAAAATTATCTGAAAATGCTGAGAGTGCAACCCATGCATCAGAAAAAAATGTTGGCAATTGTAAGCTTCTGCAAACAACGGGATACGTTCAACGTCAACGTTTCTGAACCCCAAAAATGTGTTATCAGGCTCGTATCACGTTTGCAACGCTTGGTAAACGTGTTTGAAACGATTGGTTAGGATTAGGCAACAGAACTACTTGGTTATGGTTAGAAAAAAACATCACGGTTTGTGTTAAAATAACAAATAATAATAAAACGTAAAGTAACAACGTAACGTAACAACCATAACTAGCGTAAATAACAACCACCCTTAGTGAACTTTCTTATTTAACGTTACGTAGC
>CAKAKR010061235.1:6349-25715 GCA_916700685.1 Adelosebastes latens | reverse complement strand
GCCCAGAACGGAAAAAAACAAACTCTGGCTCAAGATAGGGCCATTCACGTTTTCGCGTTGGCCACCATAGTTCTCCTACACGCTTGGCACACGGGAGCAGTTTCAGTTGGTTGCAATCTGCAACCTCACCGCTAGATGCCGCCAGATCCTACACACTGCACCTTTAAAGGACCAGTGCGTAACAATTAGGGGGATCTATTGGCAGAAATGGAATATAATATATGTTTTCTTTAGTGTATAATCACCTGAAATTAAGAATTGTTGTGTTTTCGTTACCTTAGAATGAGCTGTTTATATCTACATAGGGAGCGGGTCCCCTCTCCACGGAGTACGCCATGTTGCACCGCCATGTTTCTACAGTAGCCCAGAACGGACAAACCAAACACTGTTAACTTTTCCTGCTTGGGCTGGACTCGATAACATAACATGCTCCCGTCGCCGCCACTCTCTCTCTCTTGCTTCACCACTCACTTCCCACGTACACACACACACCTTACGCACTGGCTCTGCACCAAACGGCTCTAGAGAGGGCCATTCGCGTTTTCGTGTTGGCCACCGTAGCTCTCCAGCACACTTGGCACAAGGGAGAGGTTTCAGTTGGTTGCTATCTCCTCACCTCTCCGCTAGATACTGCCAGATCCTACACACTGGACCTTTAAAGCTAGAGTTTGTAATCTTCTTCAAAAAACGTTTTTGTTTTATTTGTTGAAATTTTCATTACATGCCGACAGCAATCAAAAAATCAAATGCTCTGACAAAAAGAAAGAAAAAAAATATTTTATATGTGGCTGTCGCAGAACTGTCATAATCCTGTTCAATCATTACATTCGGGCCGAATCATTCAAGTTCAATGCCTAACCATTCAAGGTCAATATCTAACCTTAAAGCAGCAGTAGGTACAATTAGAGCAATGATTAAAAAAAGTTCTTTTTATGAAACGGTCACTATATCCTGGCGGTAGTGCATGAGACAGGTAATCTGAAAGAAATCATAGCCAACATTTATCAGTTAATCTACAGCCAGTTCTGTGCATGTCCAGTGTCCACTGCAAATGCCTTTGAGGAAGCAGCAGCTCTCAGACAATGGAGAGTGATACGCAGAGACTCAATCTGAATAGAGAAGTAGGGATTATAGGAGGTGTGTCATTCATTGCTGGGACCATGATAGGATCTGGGATTTTCATATCCCCCCAGTTTGTGCTGTCTGCTATCGGCAGCCCCGGGGCCAGCTTTGTTATATGGACCTGCTGTGGGTTGATATCCTTGCTGGCGGGGCTCTGCTATGCTGAACTGGGCACAGTCATACCAGAGTCTGGAGCAGAGTATGTCTACATTCTGCGGACAGCAGGAAAAGTGGTGGCCTTGATGTTTGTCCTCAGCTTCATCGTTGTCATGAGGCCTGCCAGTGCCACAGGAGTTGCCCTGAGCTTTGCTGAATATGTCGTGGCCCCCTTTTACGGTGGCTGCTCCCCTCCTCAACTGGTGTTGAAGCTGGTGGCTGCAGGATCTATCATGCTGCTGGCCATAGTTAACTGTCTGAGCGTCCGCTTGGCCACCGGCATCCAGGTGGTTACTATGGCAGTCAAATTGCTGGCACTGGCCGTGATCATATTGGGAGGTGTTGTGATGTTTTTCCAGGGACACATTGAGAACTTTGATAACTCTTTTGAGGGAACCAATGTTGACGTCAGCTCCATTGGCATTGCTTTCTATCAGGGCTTGTGGTCCTATGAGGGTTGGAGTACTTTGAATTGTCTAACTGAGGAGCTGAAACATCCTGAAGTAAGTCTTTCTCTGTTTACCATTCATAGATCCTAAAAATACAATGATGCTGTTAGCAAATTGTGAGATTATATACTCAAGCAATGAACTCAGCCTGTAGATCTACAATCAAGATCATACATCTCAGTCATTAATGATTTTGTTGGGAAATCAATTACTCATTGAACAAAATAAGAAATTCACCTTGGCCTCATCTATTTAATCATACATTTCATATTAAAGGAACAGTGTGTAGCATTTAGGAGGATCTATTGGAAGAAATGGAGTATAATATTAGTAAGTATGTTTTCTTTAGTGTTTAATCACCTGAAAATGAGAATTGTTGTGTTTTCATTACCTTAGAATGAGACGTTTATATCTTCATACCGAGCGGGTTCTCTTCACAGAGTCCGCCATGTTTCTACAGTGGCCCAGAACGGACAAACCAAACTCTTGGCCACCGTAGTTCTCCTATGTGCTTGGCACACGGGAGCAGTTTCAGTTGGTTGCAGTCTGCAACCTCATCGCTCGATGCATCCCGCCAAATCCCACATACTGCACCTTTAAAGGACCAGTGTGTAGCAATTAGGGGGATCTATTGGCAGAAATGGAATATTATATTAATATTTATGTTTTCTTTAGTGTATAATCACCTGAAATTAAGAATCGTTGTGTTTTCGTTACCTTAGAATGAGACGTTTATATCTACATAGGGAGCAGGTCCCCTCTCCACAGAGTACGCTATGTTGCACCACCATGTTTCAACAGTAGCCCAGAACGGACAAACCAAACACTGTTAACTTTTCCTGCCGGAGTCGAGAACGTTACTTCCCGTTGCCGCTGCTCTCTCTCTCTTGCTTCACCACTCACTTCCCACGTACACACACACCCTACGCACTGGCTCTGCTCCAGATGGCTCTAGAGAGGGCCATTTGTGTTTCGCGTTGGCCAACGTAGCTCTTCAGCACACTTGGCACACAGAAGAGGCTTCAGTTGGTTGCAATCTCCTAACCTCACCGCTAAATACTACCAGATCCTACACACAGGACCTTTAAAGCTAGAGATTGTAATCTTCTTCAGAAACATTTTTTGTTATATTTGTTGAAATTCTCATTACATGCCGACAGCAATCAATAAATCAAATGCTCTGATAAAAAAGAAAAAAATCTGGTATATGTGGCTGCCGCAGAACTGCAATCATCCCATTCAATCATTTGGGCCGAATCATTCAAGTTCAATGCCTAACCATTCAAGGTCAATGCCTAACTGTAGGTATGCAAGGTCAATGCCTAATGCCTAACTAAATGCAGTAATTTACACAATGAGTGAAAGTGCAGATGTTAGTGTTAGGGAATAGAGTTGCCACTGCTGTTCAATCCAATAACTAAAATGGCACTCGGAGAGCGCAGACCTCCGCCAAGGTGCCTGACTTTAAAAACAGATCACAGCTCACAGCTGGCGGTACCGTGAGGTGGTCGGCTTATTAATAACACAGTGTGTTTCCGTGTAACGTATCGGCGGATGCCTCTCTCATTCAGCAGCCTTGTTATGTCTGTATAACGTTACACTACGTTGTCTCTCATCCCGTCATCTACCGTTTTTTTCTTTCTCACCGCGGACGGACAGCAGCTGCCGCCGCACCTCGATGTCTCGCAACACATCCACACACGTATCTCTCTGCTCTCAGAAGGAGGCGGGGTCACGCGTCATCAACGCGTCATCAGTTACACTGCGCATGTGTTATACCCTGTGGTCTTAATGCTCAGGCTGATCGGAATCCTTAAAAAAAATTCCTGAATCCGGATCATGATCCGAATTGCCACCAAAATCTAATGGATTGTTCATTGCGCTACATTCCACCCCTCCAAAAGATTTCATTCAAATCCAATCCGAACTTTTGGAGTAATCCTGCTAACAGACAAATAGACAGACAAACCAACGCTGGTGAAAACATAACCTCCTTCAAGGCCCTTGGCCTTGGCAGAGGTAATGATCATATCCAGATGAGGGATACCATAAGCAATAACATGTACATTTGGAATCAGGAGCTGGATATGGGCTACTGTTCAAAGATTTACATTTACAGTGGAGTTAACAATTAATCTAAGTAACACATTGAGTGGTTTCCCCTGCCTCTCCTGAACTGAACTGAACTGAACTCTTAACCAGTTATTGTGTCTGAGATGCATAAATTAGAGTCTTCAGATGTGTGACTAATTCTGGGTGTCTGCTCTGTCAGGGGGAAAAACAACTACAGTATTTTCGTCATCATCTCGCTGATCTATGTGACGGTGGCAGACAAACAACCTGAAGCCATGAAAATTAAGCGGGAAATTGGGTTGATTGGCGCTGTAGCACTAGTTGCTGGATGTATGATCGGATCCGGTATATTCATGTCACCACAGTTTGTACTGGCCTACGTGGGAAGTCCTGGAGCAAGTCTGGTGATCTGGGCTCTCTCGGGAGTTGTAGTTATGTTTAAAGCGCTGTCCTATGCCGAGCTTGGGACAGTCATTTCTGAATCCGGTGGGGACTTCATCTACATACTGAGGATCTATGGTCCATTTCCTGCTTTCTTTGCAGCAATCACTTTTATCCTGATTGCGAAGCCGTTCAGCATTGCAGCAATGGCAATTAGCATTGCAGAGTATTCTCTAGAACTCTTTTACACGGGCTGCCATCCTCCTCGGCTGGTAGTGAAGTGTGCTGCAGCTGTGGCTATACTTGTTGTTGCCACAGTCAACATCTTGAATGCCCGGATAACCATCAGAATCCAAGTGGTCTTCTTGGTGGCCAAGGTGCTGGCATTGGCAGTCATCGCAATTGGAGGAATAGTGGAGCTCATAAAGAGCAGCAATGTCATTGTGGAAAATTTTGAAGTTGAGAATGCATTTAAAGGCACTCGGTACTCTTTGAGCACTCTAGGAATGGCTTTTTATCAAGGACTCTGGTCGTACGCTGGCTGGTACAACTTGAACTATGTCGTGGAGGAGCTGATAAGACCAGAGGTGAGACTGTAAAATGCTGGATTGTGCATGTGTGCTTAAGTGAGTAAATAATAGCATTCTAATTTTTTTATCAAATACAACAGTCCCTCTAGTTACCGGACAGATGACGCCTTGTTAAAGAGTATGCAGGACCCATTCACCAATCTGCCCAAAGTGTAGGTAGAGGACACTCGAGGTGTAATTGTTGGCTGCAATTGTGATCTTATCTAACTGTGAGAACGGTGTGTGTCTGCCAGGGTTGTTGTCATACCGATGTCACGTGAGCAGTGAATATAAAATGTAGAAATAAAGTAACAAGCGGCTGTTGAAAGATCAAAGAATATCCTTAGGGAGAAAAAGCAGGTCACACAGATGGTTGTCAGTCATTAGAGACTTTCCTAGAAGTTAAGTTGTTAATTTTTTTTTTAATTCACTTAATTTCTGTAGGTCTGGGCTGTATTTTTTATGACTGGATAATTTAATACAAACAATGATTGTAGAGGGTCACAGGCCAGTACATTTTCTATTCTTTTCCAAGGAGACATTTCATTTAAAATGTGAATGCTTATGCATCGAGATGCTGTAGTCACCATGAACCTTGTAGGAATTTGAGACTTCAAAAGAAATGTCTTGTAAATAATTTTCAAGTTATTGACAATGATAACTAACACTGATTATCTTAAGAAGAACACATAAAGGAAAACTTCGTCCTTCAGTTCATCACAAACATTCAAAGTCAACAAATTTGACGGTTATTGTTTGATTTTTGTATTCACCAAAGTCACACAAGAGCACAAACAAACTAACCGATTGAGCCAAGCGGTAGACCAGCAACTCCTGTGTTCTGTGAGGTAAAATTACAGTTTTTTTCACTGGAGTCTGGTGTCTTTGGCGAGAGCATAGATAGATACAACCACTTCAGTTCTCCATTGGAAAGAGCTGTCTGATCGCAACGTAAAGCGGTGAAAATATTCTAAATATAGAGTGCAATTAAACTGATATTGAATTTTTTAGGTGGGCCTTTCTTTTAGGTGGCTAAAATATGTTTTGATGCTGCTCCGTCCACAGCAGTACATGGCTTTGCTCAAATGCTGGTACTCCCGTCTGTTTCTCCAAACTGGGGGAGTGCCGACCGCCATCTACAATACGTAATATACTCACTATGGATAAGAACCTCATACAACCCAACTTTAAAAGACTCAAACTATCCCTTTAAGTACAGTACTTAAGTAAATGTACTTAGTTACATTCAACCACTGCTTTGGAGTCTAACTCCTGGCTCAATCCATTATTCCAGTGTCAATATAACAACAATCCATCATGCAAGCTTGTACACATTGACCAGGACATAAAAATGATTTTGTCTTTTTTATTTCCAGGTGAATCTTCCCAGGGCGATTGTGATCGGCATTTCTCTGGTGACTGGCTTATATCTGCTGGTGAATGTGAGCTACCTGACGGTAATGACACCGAGAGAGCTCATGTCCTCCAGCGCAGTAGCAGTAACCTGGGGGTAAGACCGCACCTGATATTGATGTCACAGATTCTGATAGACATGTCCAGACTGAGATTTTGACTTGCTGTTTCTGCTGTTAAAATTGCTAATTTTTAAAGGAGCATTAAAGGAGCACTCCATCCATTTTAGCATTGCACTTCTATGGCATTATCAGAAGCACAGTGTCTTTTTTTTCTATCGAAATCGATTCAGTTGAGCCAGAGATATTGTATTTTTTATTCCGAGCGTTCTTGTTTCTTGTCAAAACTTGGCGCCTACATTACCCACAATGCAACATGACCACAGACAGTTTGGTCGGAGATTCGGGTGTGTTATGCTATGTGGGAAATGTCCCTGCGTGTTTCAAATGCAGTACAGTACAACCTTCAAGATACAAGACCAGCTCTTCCTTCAACCCCCAGGAATGCTAGCCGACAAGACATCATGGATTTACAACATTCTGCAAACAGCTACAATCGAGATAGGAAGATCCTTTCTCTCCTACATGGCCACTAAACCAAACCACTGACCCAAAACACCTTTGGCCCCTCAAGATCTCTTTAGACACTCACATAAACATCCCTCCACCAATGGCCATCATAAAGCACCGTAAGAGCCGTTCACCCACAGAGACTAGCTGACACCGACTTCAATCCCACTGTGGACTCTAATCTCTACTAAAATGTAGTTTGGAGTTGTCCAAAAACAATTAATATAGTGTATTAGTATGTGTGTGTACAGGTTTATAACCATATAACCAGGAGCTCTCTTCCAATGGGAATCCTGACCAGCCGACTTCTTCATCATTGCAAGATCCAAACTTCCGCCCCCCAGCCCAAGGGCAATTAATATAGTGTAGTAGCATGTGTGTGTATTTAACCATATGTGTTTGCCTTAGTTAGACTTTTCCAGACTATTCCACTTGCCATGTAAACAACCCTGACTGAAACAGCGGGAAAATCAACAGTGATCAATAGCTCAACACTTTGACATTTGACTTTAACTGTCAACATTTGAGTGACACTTTGAGTCACTGTATGATTGCCAGTCAATTAATAACTAGTTTCTTTTGCAGTCTCTGTCTCTCCTTCCCTCTCTGTCTCTTATCTCATTCCTTATCTCTCTTAGCTGACCCCCATTCCTCTTAGCTCAGAGACATTGAGGTCAGGTCACTGAGATCCTACGGCAACAACCTGTGAAGGCTCGGCACAGCTCTTGGCAGTAAAATTAGAGTTAGCAATTTCCCCCAGCACATGGTAACAACCAGTCCGGTGCAATTAATTGTTAACTAACACAAACAACTTTGTACCTCTACATTCTGTGTGTTGTCAGTCCTGGTAGACCAGCAGCCTTTTCCAAGAGTATAGCTCTTGTAATTCAAACCAGGCACTCTCCATTAGTCTGTGTGGTAATCTGTTACAGCCAACATGTCTCCCAATCCTATCACATTCCAGGAAGCCAATTTTCGTTGTGGCCAAACGGCGGTACTACAACTTCCATTCCGTACACTGGGAAAGACACGTCTGTAACTCAGCGGATATTTTTTTTTGAGGTGAATCAACTTCCGAGTACGAACACTTGAATAGCCCTTATTTAATCATTTGGTACTAAAAGTTGTAAAATGCACTGATAGCCGAATCCAGAGCTATTTCCCTTCCTCCGTTCATGGGACCCAGACCGGGCAGGAGCGAGGGCTGGGAGGCAGAGTTAGCAAGCCATGACGACTTTGTGACGGCTGTAACCCTGTGACCGAGCCATATGACCAAGAAGATCAGTGGAAGATCCCGGTACTTTTCAGCTCGGAGCCATTTTGGCATCATGCGCCACTGAGCAACTTTCATAGGAATGACCAGGGCCCCGCCTCCAACGCTGTATCGCTCTCTTAATACATCCATGACACATCAATCCAGTGGGAGATCCTGACCAACACCCTCAAGATCCAGGGGCCAGATGAGATGAACAGCCACACAGCTGAACTTATGGCAAACACTCTGGCACACCACCTCAGACAGCTCGGCTAGAGCAGAGGACTGAGACACTGGCTGAACAGAATGTCCACCTACACAAGGAGCTGTTCCAAGCCAGACAACGCACTGGGCAACTAGAAGCAGAGGCCCAGAACCAGCCATAAGAACCTCCGAACCAGAGGAAAGACGTAAGCCTCAATGCAGGGAATAAAAACCTGCAAAAGCCTCTCAATGACCTGCAGGCTGCCTCACAGCACAAAGGACAATTAGAGTGCACGACCGGAGAGACTTTAAGACGAAAGCTGCAGCAAGCCAAACAGCTCAGATGTCAAGTTGAGCAGGAATTCAAAGACAAGAATTCCATGATAACCACTTTGCAAAACCAGCTTTCAGATGCCACAAAACAAGTGGCTGACCTTAAACAAGGACTGAAAGAGGGAAAAAATTAGAAAGTTTGTGACCCGCCAGCCATGTTGAGATCAGTTCAGTATATACCAAGCACCGCCCACCAGCCGGAGCACACTTTCTAATTTTACAGCTAAACAGTTCACTACAAGATGTTTCTGAAAACATTTGAGTCAAGAAATAGGCAGTACAGTAATAGAATATTATTCAATATTTGATCAGCGCTGCCTAGTTTGACCGTTTGATCGGAGTTTGCGAATGATTGACAGCTGCTTCCGTTGAATGAACAGCCAATAGGAATGCTCTCTCTCTCTGAAATGACCTGTGATTGGCCAAAGTCAAAAAGATTTTTTAAAGCCTGAAAACAGAGCCATGAGGAGGTGCAGAAGTCTCTCAGAACACTTGAATTACAATATGCTGAATGGTTATTATGGAATTTTTTCCCAATGATGCCAAAAACATTCTGCCTGCTGCAGATTTAAATGTCAGTGAATCTGAGAGTTTCTAAATCACTAATAATCTTTTGAACTGTAAAGAAAAATCTGAATAATGTATTCAAGCCCCATAACATACTCTACATGTCCTAGGTGGCTTTTGAAAATTGGAAAGGATGCTGTTGCCGCTTTTGTGAGAACTTCAACCTTTTTCCACAGGAATAAGATGCTAGGAAGCTGGGGCTGGATCATGTCTGTGGCTGCAGCATTGTCCGCTTTTGGTTCACTGAATGGGACGTTCTTCAGTGGTGGCCGTGTGTCCTTTGTTGCTGCCAGGGAAGGACACCTGGTGAGAGTCTCTACTTGTGAATGTATGGTAGATTGTTCAGCATAAGACGGTTGTCACAGAGTTTCACCCAGACTTGTGTTTGCTTTGTAGCCAGATATTCTGGCCATGGCTCACGTCCACAGACTGACCCCATCTCCAGCCCTGATCTTCACCACTATTGTCTCTCTTCTGGTGCTGATCCCTGGAGACTTCCAGAGCATTGTCAACTTCTTCAGGTGAAAGCTGGGTCTGCTTTGCACGTATTTAATGTCGACATTACTTCTTTATTACTTGTATAAATAATGTACAACCTGTTTGTATTTGTCTGACATTCCTCTTCATTGCTGTTGTCAGTTTCACTGCCTGGATTTTCTATGGCATCACCCTGTCTGGACTAATCTATCTCAAGATCAAGAAGCCAGAGCTCCCGAGGCCGTACAAGGTCAGTGTCACACACATACACTCTCAAAACGCCATCGTCATAAACAAACATTTGTCTTTTTGTTATAACACGGAGTCAGAATCATCTTGTGCCTGTCCCCTCCTCTCTCTACAGGTTCCCATCATACTCCCCATACTGGTCATCATTGTGGCAGTATTCCTTGTGCTGGCACCCATCATAGACGATCCTCAGATTGAATACCTCTATGTGACTTTATTTATCCTCAGTGGAGCTTTATTCTACATACCCTTCATCCATTACAAGCTCTGCCCGGGGCTGTTGACCAAGTTAACAGTATTCCTGCAGCTGTTGTTAGAGGTCGCTCCAGCAGAGAAAAACCTGTGATTTGGGCAGAAGAAAAGGGTGTTTTTTTTGTTTTTCTTGTTGTTTTTGCAATTGCACTCATGAAACATTGCAATTTACATTTAATAGCAACTTAGCATTACCTCCCGTCTCTAATTAAAGGTGCAATGTGTAAGATTTGGCCAAATGTTAGTTTAAAACCTTCAAAAAAAATGAAATGAATTAACATTATCACATAATGTGAAGAGGTTACAGAGTTGACGTTATGTCAAAGACATGGGCGCCGTAAGTAGGGGGGGCAAGGGGCCATTGGCCCCCCTACTTTACGGCCCTGTCCCACTTTCTTTTAAGGTCGCGATTCGCTGTTTCCCACCGCAAATGCCCCTATATTGCAACACAACAAAAAAAGACGTTTCAATCATTCCCGTCCACACCGTGCATGTCAAGACTGGAAGGTGACAGAAGTGATTTTTACCCTACAGATTTGCTCGCATTTTAATCTGGTCAGCAGCCGTCTGCACGGCTCTGTCTCAGCTGTGTCTCATGTAACCGCCACCTGAACTGAAGCGTCTATTTACGCTTCAAGTAATTTTTTTTCAACAATACGTGCCACTGCCAAAATATCCCGGATACGGGAGCTGCCATCTTGAGATTTTTACGTCATTTGGAGCCAGAGTCTGCGCAGTAGTGATCAGGTGGGGGAGCCGCAGTATTTATGACCTATACTGCAGCCAGCCACCAGGAGGCGATCGAGATGTTTTGGCTTCACTTTTGGGGAGCTGTCATATCATCAATCTTTATATACAGTCTATGGTTTCAGCAATTTTGCGTATTTTTGCCCTCCTGTTAGTTAGTAATTGTTTTTTTGTTTTTTTATAATTGATGACTGTAAATTTAGATTGTATGGACCCAGTAGTAGAGGTGAAATGCTGCCCCCTATTTCTTTGGAGCATGTGGCCAGGAATTACACATTGCACCTTTAATAAATTGGATTGTACATTTGACCTTGAATTTTAGCAATCTGATATGTATTGTTTTGTTTTTTGCACAGGTTTTCACAATTCAGAGAGCACATGTGAAAAGAAATATTATTCAGAAGTAAGTCTGTATTAAAAATGTCAATCTAATACCAAAAGACGAAATATGCCAAATTTTTCTGAAAACAATTTTCGCCTGTTCAACAGTAAGTAGCTAGACAGAGTATGTACTTAAACAGCTGGAGATTGTTGTGAATTTGATTAAACCCCATTTCAGTTTATTTTAAATGTTAATTTGCAAAGTGTTCTAGATCAAAGATACATAAATATGTATTTTAAACAAATTTTGCTACAAGAAAGAAACAGGGTTTGAATTACAATTTTTCACTTGAATGTGTTTTCTTGATATGATATATTGTTTTTTAGGGAGCAAAAATAGTTGACAGGGTCCTGCATATGATAGAAATACAGGAGAGAGCGTGTGCTGTTCTCCAAACACACTGATACCAGAGTGAGAAAAAGCACCACAAACTAAGTGCTATAGTAACAAGATTAGTCACAACATGGCAGCTCCATGGTGTATGAAACAAAGACAACGAAAGAATCGAACTGCAGCATCCTTTGTCATTAAATAGTTACTGTTTTAAAGAACTGTATGTGACTTATGGTTTTAATAAAATTAAAATGCATCAACAACTGTGCTTTGGAAAACAGTATATGAAAAGAAAACAAGGCCTGTCTCACAACAACTATTGGACAATTGAAGGTTTTCTATACGATATCCAGAGCATAAATATAGCAGCTAACAACTATTGTCTATGTAAAGATATAGAGGAGTAATGTCTACCTGAGCAGAGAATGAAGTTTCTTTCTCTCTGTGTGTTGTAATCAGAGCTTCTCCTCGCGTTGTTGACATAGTCGGTCCGGCTGCACGTGCTTTAAGTGCATGCGAGTGTGCCACACTGGCTAGCTCATAGCCGCCGCTCTGCACTGCTCTCATACAGCTGTTATAGGCGTCCCGAACCACAGCGTCCTCGCCGAAGTGTTGTGCCCATTCTGCGATTTCCCCCACCCAGGAAAACGCCGGACCGACCGCCATCTACTGTAGGTAATACACTGACTATGGATAAGCTCATACAACACCACTTCAAAACACCTGAACTATCCCTTTAAATTTAAAATAAATACTCGTACAGATTATTTGAATTTAAAAAAAAAGTTTATTAAATAATGTTATCCACCAAAAGGATAAAACAAGACATGGCCAATTCATAGTGCAACTTTCACATGACAAAAGATTGTTCAACACAAAACTGGAAAGAGCAGGGAAAGGAGAGAGGTGTGTGTGTGTGTGTGTGCGTGTGTGTGCGTGTATGCATACACAGACCAAATTTCTGTAGGACAGTCAATCTAGTCTGTCTGGTGACACGTGTTTCTTGTTTGTTCAGATTCACAATTTAGCTTTTTTTTTTCTTTTTTTTTTTTTTCTTTTGCACGCTGGGAGGGGGGGGGTCTCAAAATAATGAGCTGTTATGACAAGTAAACTAATGTCGCCCTTAATCACAAGCTCCCTTTGAACCAACACAGTCTGAAAACAAAAAGGTATTTATTAAGTGTAAGTGTGTAATTTGTGTGTGTGTGCGTGTTCAAGAGTCCATATTGTCAAACTCCAGTTGAAGAATCACTCAGTTACAGTTTTCTTCTCTGTGCCGTTAGAAGCGTTTGACTGGCTTTTAGATGCGCCTTCACAGCTCTGCTCTCCTGTCCCACTCCCGCCTCCCTGTGACGACCGGTGGTACAGCATGTGAAGTCGCTCTGCGTTCATGTCCGCGTCCTCCGCCCCCTCGCAGCACTTTATCCATGACTGAGGAATAGCCTCGATGCCATAGTGGGCCCCGGCGATGGCCCCTGCCATGCAGGCTATGGTGTCTGTGTCCCCTCCCAGAGCCAGGCTGTACGCGATTGTCCTCTCCAGGCCGCCGTAGTTCTCTGGAAGGCATTCTCGGGGCTGCAGGCAGTGGAGGACGCAGAAGATGGCAGTGGGGACCGAGTGGAGCGCCGCGATGCCGTTACCTGGAAGGGAAGATGGGAAATGTTGGGTGATAACAAGTCAGGGAGACAAACTGGTGTAGAATCTGGCAGTTTAGTATATGAGCTGCTCACAAGGTAAAAATGTTAAATGAATATAGCTGGATTCAGTGGGGCTGCAACACACAAGACCGTTCCATCACCCCTGATTGAAACAATCCATTTCGCTCGGTCCAAATAAAACCTAAAAAAAATTAAATCTTTTATTCAACAAGAGCAGCAAGAGGTAAATAACTAAATCATTTCTCCACTAAAAAGTGGCAGTTTTCAAGATCCCTACGGAGGAAATGGAATTGTTTTAGGCTGCACCCAAAATCACATACTATGCTCTACATCCCCCAATATGTGTACTATCGTTCAGTAGTATGTATCTTTTCGGACGCACTGAGCAGTAATTTACGTCGTCACTTCCTGAGAGTCTCCTTGTCAGTTGGAGACGTGTAACCATGGTAACCCATGACAACCTCGTGACCAAAACGATGATTTGTGAGAGCCAAAGTCTGAACTAATTTTTAAAATATATATTACGCCTAGCAAAGTGAAATCTTATACTTGCACTTAAATTAAAGCGTTATTGATGTTACAGAGCTGTTCATCAACGTCTGTTATGAACATTGTCGTCACTACCGCATTGCATTGTGGGATATTCATGCAGCTGTAGTGTCAAGGGTTGTATACTGTAATATTTCTATTTCTATATATGCATACTATTGATTTGATAATAAGGTTTCGGACATGCTAAAATATCTCACATACTGTTTTAGTGTACTAAATAGCATGTTAGTATGGAATTTCGGACGCACCCATACTGTTATGTGCTATCATAACAATAGGATGGAGGTTAAACATTCAGTCGGTTTATCAATTAGTTGACCAATAGATAATCAGCAACTACTTTAATAATCCAATTATCGTTTTAAGTGACTTCTAAGAACTAACTCACCGGTTCTGGCTTCTCAAATGTAAAAAATGTATGGTTTTCTTCATCTTCTGTGATAGTAGATGGAATGTCTTGTGGTTTGGGACTGTTGCTTGGACAAAACAAGCAATCTGAATAAGTCAACTTGGGCTTTTGGAAACTGTTACAGGCATTAACCATTATTTTCAGACAAAAGGTTAATTGAGAAAATAAATTGCAGATTAATCATTAAAAATCGTCATTGGTTGCAGCCCTAGAAAGTAGGGCTGTGTATTGGCAAGAATCTGGCGAAACGATACCTATCATGATACAGGATTCATTATATTGCGATACTGTAAGCAAGGAAATATATTGCGTTTTTTTTAACAGCTGTGCGCCCTTACACTACTTCCTGTCTTAGTTTACGTTATTATGTAAGAGTCAAATGGCTGAAGATAGCTTACGACACTGCTATCTAGCGGTTGGGGGTTTAAACACACAAAATGAACCACTGTCTGCCACAAACCTTTGCATGTAAACTATTAATTAAAAAATCAATAGTGATTTTGAGGATCAATACAGTATCACAGAACATAATATTGCGATACTCAGGTGTATCGATATTTTCTTACACCCCTATCAGATAGTAACAATAAAAATAGAATACTGTACGTATAAAAAATATGGGTTTAAGGAATAGTCAATGGAGGGATAGAAAAGGATGGATGGATGACGTAAAAACCTCAATGAAAAGTGAAGATAAAATCAAAGATAAGCAGATACTGACCCAGCTCAGAAATGACCTCCTCTATGCTGACCTTGCTCCTGTCCATCAGGTCTCTAATTCTGTGCAGGCGCTCACAGAATGGCTTCTCTGCTTCTTTCAGGCTGGACAGAAACACCATGTTAAAGGAAGATTGAAAAAAAAAAAAAAAAAGCACTCCCAGTACAGCCTGAATACATTCTTCTATGTTTCCTGCCAATGAACATTGGAGGCTTTATCCATGTGGTACTCACATTCTGGCATCATTGCGCGTCGCCTCGTCGCCCTCCACTTCCTCCATCTCTGTGATTAGCCTGCTGATGAACTGCTGGGGCATGTCTAGCGCCCCCTGCAGGGAGAGGTGCACAGCTAACGCCTGCAGCACTGCCCCGTTATAACCCAGAGAGCAGGAGTGGGTCAGCATGGCACCCAGACGGGCGAACTGGAGAGAAAAAAGGAGTAAGTTTCAACTTGCTTAAAGTATTTTTGTGCAAGTGTTATATATTTTGTTTTGAATTCATGAAAACTGGTACTGAACTTACTAAATGTTTCTCACTTTGGCCAAAGTTTTTCATTTAGACTCAATACTTTACTTGAGATGTGTGTCAAATGGCAAGTTAGAACTCTAGGACAGTTTTTCTGAAACTTTATATGAAACTAGCACAAACACACTACTGAATTACTGAAGTTTAGACATGGCAATTCATAAAATGTGCATAGCTTCAACATGCATGTCACCAAGGATGTGTGTTTTTTTGTCCAAAGAATGCCCACTGCTCACCCTTTTAACATCAGCTGGAGCGGGGAAAGCCAGTGCGAAGGGGGCTGCCCTCATGGCTCCCCCGTTCCCAAAGGAGCCTCGACCATTAAACTGGTCCCTTGCCGGCTGGTACACATCACTGAGCTGAGGAGAGGACAGCTTCTTCAACACCTGGATCACCCCAGAACCATAACCACGACCCGGGGACGCACTGTACTCCTTAGCAAACCTGAAGGGGTGAGACACCAGAGCTTCAATTTGTGTGTGTGTGTGTGTAAGTGCTACACCTCAATTTATTTCAATAGCCAGTGGAACAATATTTACACCGTAATACATGTAAACTATTAGCTATTAGTGTCAGCAGTGTGCATTTGTGTACCTGCGGGCCATGTCCTGCTCATCAAAGCCAGCACGGGTGAGTAGAGACTGGACCACACAACGTGCCATTGCCGTGTCATCACTGTATTCAAGGATACCTAACAGACACACACGCGCACACACATATAAACACTGCATGAAGTATGAATTCCCTGAGGTCTTACCTATCCATAGAGACCAAGATCATTCATATAGACCTGGTAGTTTTGGAGGTATTCTTGATTTATTTTGGGTATGTCTGTCTAGACGAACCACACTTTCCAGCACCCAAGGGCTAAATAGGTTAAATAGAATACTTTGAGTTTGTGGATGTCATGTGATTGTAATGTACAATATTGTATTATAAGATAAAGATAAGATAAGATGAACCTTTGTTAATCCCCGGAGGGAAATTCAGGTGTCAAAGCAGCAACATCAGCAAACAGAGTGAAACACAGGAGAGGTAAAGGTATACAAAAATTATAAAAACAATAATAGAGATATAAAAAATACAGAGTGAATGGGTGAACATAGTGTGTGCAGTCCGTCAATAAATAAATGTAGTATGTGCAATAAATAAATGTAATATGTACATATGTGCAGTCTATAAAATGGTATATAGGATGTATAGTGTAAAGTAAGTGTAAAGTGCGCCAGGTATGTGATTTTATGTAAGATGTGCTATTCTGTATTTTTTTTAAATTTATTTTCTTTTTCTTAAAAGCCTAACCAAGGACAAGGTCTGCAAATTAGCTATGGCTAGAAGTCCTATATACCTTGCATCAGCTGCACTTTTATTAAGTGTAACAATGCCTATGTATTGTCCCTGTCAAATAAACTAATAAATAAAAAAGTCTGGGTGCCCATTACTGATGGCCATTTCCTATTATTTTGACGTTTGCTGTATGGTATGGTAGAATAAATGTGTCATTCAGAATGAATGCATGATTTTAAAGTGTTGCTAACTCCCCTATGTAACGGTTAATTGACCCAGTTTAATACCAGGTGTCTGAGTATTGATGGCTAGGCTAGTAGAGCAGTCACATTGATTGATTGATTTCAGACACTCATCTGCAGGACAGGTTGGCATGGATCAATAGCACAGTAGTTTGATGTATCTCTCCCACTGCTAACCAGTGCCACCATGTCATATGGTGTTACATATCTGGCATCCTTTACACTGACCGTTCCCCTTGGTGTCGTCGTCCAGGCTGCTGAGATGCTGCAGCACGCTCTCCATGGGAACCTCCTCCGCTCCTTCAAACTCTCCTCCGACACAGTCTCCCAGCACCGCGGCCACCAGCGCTCCTCTGAACCGGGACAAAGACGCCGGGTCGCCCGCTGCCACCGCCACCGCTCTCATGGCCGTCATTGCCATTCATCCGCCGATGGAAGAGACGTCAAAACCTACACCGAGAAAACACTCCGCTGGTCGGCTGACCAGACTCTCAGGATACACAGCTCAAGAGACAACAACAACAACAACAAATGTCGACTTAACGGCTTCTATCAACTGCTTCCTGAAAACGTTATGATGCCCGTTCACCAGGTTCAAGTCGGCGCACATAGAAATACAGTTATATAGAGCGGGCTTCCATTGAAAGACAGGCTGTGATTTGTGTATTTCTATACAAGGATATCCGTTAGATACGGTCGTATCCAGAAGGTAACCCACAAGTTGCGAAACTCTCGCGAGATGTTGAGGTTTAGGCATTGACCTCGTCGTCGGCCAGTGAGTCTCGCGAGAGTTTTCGCAGCTTGGCGGTAACTTTCTAGACAGGAACGTTAGATACCGCAGTGGATACAATACATGCGACAAAACTTTATGTAAAAAAAAGATCATCATTAATGCCTAATTGTTAAAGTTTTAGATAGGACCTCAGTATATGTAGATATGTCCACTTTCTTGCCATTTTTTTTACCACCGAGCTCACTCTTCTCATGCCAGCAGTACGCTTTAGTTTGCGCAGATACCCTCATGTTTACGGTACAGCCATGCATTTGTTTAGCTCGCCCTCTGCTGGATAGGAGCTAATGAGATGGTTCTCACCATTAAATTAATCAATAATGTACAATAGTTCCTATAATTTGAACTCTTCAGGTTTGAATTTGGAAAGTACTATTAGTCTATTTTGTTTTTTTTAAAACAATATTTTTTTTATCGAATTTTACATATAAACATATATACATATATACACATACAGACACTAACAATATTAATAATTAAATTATACATGAAATGTTTAGTCAGAATTTACACAGTAATCAAAGAAAGAGAGACATGACATTTCATGTACTATTAGTCTATTTAAATTATAAACAAAGAAATGTGTTCATTTACTTAATTTGCTACCGGATATTTTTGGGGAGAAATGTGATTTATTGCCTACCTTCTCTGTTAAGTTATTATTCATATCATGTATATGGTCTTTTTTTCTTATTAATATTATTTATTTGTATTATTTATTTTATTTATTTTGTATAAATTAATTTTAGAGTACTGTATGTCCTGATACAATGGTGAATGTATCAGCCTAGTAAGAATGGGCCGTGTACAAAGTTTGTCTTCAATTCTTAGTCAAGCATGAGGCCTAATGTTCTCTGTTTTGTCATATTGTCACACATTATAATTGGGGATTTCTACAATAAAGACATGTGAAAATAAGTAAATAAAATAATGTATAATACAGGGCAGTGTCTTTTCTCCTTGTGGTCCAGTCTTATTCTTAGTTGTGCTTTATGCAATTTGTCAAGGTGGTAGCTGTCTGATCTGTCAATGAATGAATGAATTCATGTAACTGCAGGCCTTTTCTAATCACTTCCAATAAAATAATATCTAAAAATGGCAGTAACCCATTACAATTCTTAATTATCTGAATATTCAGCTTACACATACCCTCAAATAAAAGTAATTAGGTCTATGTTTTGGCATACAATAGCTGAGACATTTTGCAGACATGTTTTTTACATAACTTGACATAATTGGAGATCCTGTGAATATACCCCTTTAACTGGCCAAAGACGTTGGTGTTTCATTTAGCAATCAAACACATTTGCAGAGAGACCTGATCATGTTTTACTTTGAAAGACACTATTATATTGTTTAGTTTTGTACTATGATATTAATTGAAACCAGTTTGTCAGGTTGTGGGAAAAGAATATGGAGGATATGGATTTTTATTTGCTTTATATGTGCGTAAAGCTGAGTAAATGCAACCATAATTCAATTCAATTCAATTCAATTCAATTCAAACAACTTTATTAATCCCTCTAGGGGCAATTGGTTTGGAGCAGCTTGTTCATAAAAAAACATAGATAAAACCTAGTGACACACAACAACAACAACAACAATATATATATATATATATATATATATATATATATATATATATATATAAAACA